>JBAWJQ010006368.1:0-12726 GCA_037783105.1 Bactrocera zonata
ATCGATAAAAACGTGTTTAAAGACGGTGAACTTAGCCTAGCTAGCCTGGAGCGCACAAGTACTCCAGGCTGTATTTCCGAATCAATTAAAATATAAATTAAGAACATTATTCTTGAGGCGTTGTAGAATTTAATAAGACATTAAAATAATTTAATGGAGAAGCTGTGACTTCCTTTTAACTTTATAACAACTTGTGTTTTCTGTTCTGGAAACGAAGACTTGGTTGATCTCTACCATTTGTGAAATTGAAGCTGTCACCAACTCCTCATCCTTAAACCAAGGTTTAAAATGTGTCAAATGTGCACAAAAATGTTTCAAAACCACTAAATTGATCTGCCTTTTCGCGCAGTGCATTCTGTCGGCGGCGAAAAGAAGGAAGTCCATGGCAATGATAAAATCCGTTGGAGCACTTTATCATTCCACTAAAAATGTTTAACTTCTAAAATCCATTATTACGCTTGTTTGTTGCCTGTTTGTTTGGCGTTTACACTTTTGTTTGCTTTATAATTGCAATAACGCTCGCAGCTGAGCGTCCGACTGTTGGAATTCGGCGCATCGATCGCTTCGCCTTACAAAACATGAGTATACCAATCGTTTTTACGGCTATACGTTATCGACGACGACGCCGATTCCTGTGCTGCGCTGCACTGATCGGCTTTGAGTTGTGAGTACAAGCATTTTCATTTGAATTACATGCCTTTTCTGTTGTGGCAACAATGACGGCAACGACAACATACCACAACGGACGCAGAAGGCGCATGCGCAACAACCAGCGGTGTGATAAATATCACTGACTACAAATCGGCAAATGCTTGGCAACAAAAACGCAGTCGACAACAATAATAATAACATAACCAGCGCATTACCGCCGTGCAGCCAACAATTGTGGCAGTTGTGGCAGCAACAGCTGTAGCGAACGGCTTGTTCGCGATTAAATGGTCATATTGCACAGAAATAGCTGTACAAAAGACGAGACTACGAGGTCCCAGTGGAAAAGTGAAGCTACCCAGAAAGGAAAACTCCAACAAGAAATGCGCGGTGGGACAGCCATCACACACACAGCCATGCATACAAAACACGTATAGCTTTGTGCTGTGTGAACTTTCGAGGAATGCTGCATCGGAGTACGGTGTGAGTAAACTTGAGTGTATACATATGTATGTGTGAGTGTGAGTGTCTGAAAAGGCTGGTATCTTCAAATGCGCTTTTCTCCAAGCTGCCACTTTTTGCTCGTTGCCAGCGTCTCTTTAAGGTTAGTACGAGTAAATATGCGCATAACTTACCGATTTCGGTTGCAACAGCAACAACAATAACAAAAGCAACAGCAACGTAACAGAAATACTCCAGCTCGGTGTAAATTGGTTTTTATGCATTTCTGTTCGTGCATTTTGAAGGAATCACTCATTTATGCGCATCAGATAAATTGTAGGCCGCACACTAAAAGCTCGAAATGAGGCATTTAGTCCGACCGCGGCGTTGCTGCTGAATTATTGTTTACGACTTTGGAATGATTGAAGCTTTTCCCAGTACTCGCTTAGTGGCCGTGCATACTTGTAAAGGCGCACTAAGGTGGAACAAAAACTTATGGGAATTACTTGAATGGGTTTGATCTATATTTGCATTCTATAGAGCAATAATTGGTATCCGTACCTCTCTATAGTTCCATAGAAGAGCTTTGTTCACAGAATTGGCGTCTCTGAGAATACGGTGACAGCACCATATTTTTTTCACAGGGGCGTAGTCAGGAAACTAGGGCTAGGGGCTGATTATAATTGTTGGCGAAAATATCTGTATAATATTGTTGCAGGATACCGGGCCCCTCTAAGAAGTCGGGTGGAATTGTCATTGATCTCCTACTCTTTTCTTCACTGTTACTCAATTCAGTTCAGTTTTCTAACACTAACAATATGACAGGAAAGCATTTCGAGGTCGAGGCGCATTGAAAAGAATTAGCGAATTAGGTTAGTCTGGTGAGCATAGACCAGTTTTGATCCTTAGTGATATCAGATAAAGTGCCATTACGTATGCCTGCGCTTGATTCAAATTTCAACCAACGTACCTCTTACGTGGGACCCTGCAATCACCCACCAAAAGCTAAAGCCCTGACTTGTCAATGCGGGATAACTGCACAATTGATGCTCGCTGATGCCTTGCTGTTTACAATTCCTGTTGTTTTCTCGATTTTCAGCCCCATTCTACAGACATGTGCCGTCACTGTGGCTTTTCGAGTGCCAGTAGGAACTTTATCTATTTCTGATCTACCGCTTTACTTATAACTTTTTACAAGTTTGCTACCAGAAACTCTTGGCATTCTTGTCCACTATATCATTACCCTCGATGCCTTGTGAAGTCAAGTCATTTGTTCCTGACGACACTCTCCACAGCTGACCTGTTTCTCAAGATATTTCTGGCCTTTTCTAGGGAAGAAAAAATAAATATTTGTACCCACCCTAATATTATTCCAACTCTAGATAAATATATAAGTACATAGTATATATGCATTTCCAAATAACGGCGTATGTGTTTCACTTAACTTTCCCACGCCAATTGCACTTCCTGACAACATACATATGTACTTTTGGATATACTTACAACACACTACAAGGTCCTTCTGGGTTATTTTAAAAACGTGGACGTTCAAAGAGTTAAAGTGGCGGCGATACCTGCAAACCAAAATTGTATATTACTCGGTTTAGTACTAAACGGCTAGTTGTCCGAGTCCACTTCGACCGAAGCTGAGTTAAAATAAAGTCTTGAATTTTTTTTAAAACGAATTTTTATATAATTTTCATTTGATAAGACTTGGCCAATAAGTTGCTGTTATTATTATCGTCTTTCGATATACTTCCATTTGAAAGCAAAACTTCATTGGAGACATAAACACTTGTTGGATCGTGCCTGAGTGCTCGTGTTCATGGGAATTGTTTCAACGTCCTAAATTATTTTATACGTTTGAAAGAGTCGACTTTGAATTGTACTTCAGCCACGGACTAAAAAACTTTTGTTCACATTTTAATAAGATAGGTTTGATTAGGTCATGGGGCTGATCCTAATCGATAGATATCACTTGGATAGATGTTTGTCTTTGCGTTACCCATAAGCTCCTAACAGTGAATCACGAGATACCTATCGTTTGACCCAGCTAGTTAGAACTTACCAAAAATATGTTAAAGCAGTTAATAACCATTCCTTTCGCTAGATTCGCCGAAAGTGTATCTACTGAAATATTTCAATCTCAGTCTAGCAAAATCTGGGCAAATTAGAAGGAAGTAACCTTACAGGTTAGGCAAAGAGTGTCCCGCGGATGAACCTATTGGACAGTGCCCAGTCCGAACATCAATTGCGGTGAGACTGTCTTTGCTAGGTTTTAATAAGATATTTATTAAGGAGACATATTCGCATTTTATCTCGTATCGCGGGTTTCTACATTTCCTACCAAAAAATAACTTAATAAGAAATTGACGATTTTGAATCCATTTATCTTTACAATAAGGGCTATAAACTTTTTTAACGCTTTAAGAACATAAATGTTGTTATTTTTAAGGATTTTTTCACTCTTTTCCCAATATCTCAACCACTATAGAAAGACAGTTTTAGGTTAGGTTTTTTGGCCATATTCAACTTTCATCAAGTGAGAGGACTAAAAGTACCCTTATTATAACGAAAAGGTTTCATATTCGATAAAACGGGGAGAGTTTATCTTCATGAGACCAAAACTAACATTACCGGTGACCATATTTTTATGGCCAATTCAGTAACATTCAATTTGTTGCTTCAACTCTCTTACGGAAGGTCGTGTCCACATTGTATTGCGGATATTTGCTTAACGAGTAAAAGTACGTAACTACGAACGACAGCTTCGTGAGCAACAAAACAACAAAGCAAAGATGCACATATAGTTTCCTAGGAGCTCATTATTGGCATATCTGAGCCGTGGACATGCACCACCAAGGAAGCTGCAACGCTGCTGCTCCCCATCTTCATTACCTGCCCATTCATAGCACCAGCCACAGCCACGGCAGCCAGCAATGAGCTTTCGATTCGCCTCGCCATCAAGCGATTGCATACGATCGGCGAGCGGCTGGCTAAGCGAAATTGCATAGTAGATGCGACTGCAGCTGCGCCGAGTTGCCAATATTGCTGATTTGCAGTTGTTACAACTATGTATTATTAATGTTTTGTTATTGTTGTTGTTTTATTGTACGTGGCATAGCAATTTTACGAGCATTGTTAGTGCGACGGCGCAACGGAGAAGAAAAGAAAGATGAATTGTGCATCCAGCGAAGACATTTCCTGATAGCAACAACAATAATAAAGCGAATAAACCGCAACAACAAACAGCGCATGTGTCCATTGTTGGGCAGCAAGCAAAGGCTGTTTGTGCCACAGCTTAAAGGCACCGAACCTCGAACAGTTGCCCTGCATTCCATGCAGCCTTTTCGGCTGTTGCTCCGGCTACCAAATGCCTTAAATGTCCAAGTGACTGGTTGGACGGCTGCCTGACGAGTTGACGAACAGTTGGACGACATTCGCCGACATTTGGACACGACAAGACGCCAACTGCCGTGTACCGCAGCCAGCGAGTAAGCTGAATAGTAGTGGCGAACTGATAAAAGACATAAAGAAGTAAAAGAACACCGGTTGAGGGCCTTTCTCTGTCTACGCTATTTTTAAAACAGCACGTTGTCTAGTTAGTGCTACCCACTGACTCTGGTAGAACCGTTCCTTTTACCTCAGCCGCTACGGTCAAATTGGCCTCGTTATTGTTGTTAGTGTTACAAGTATTACAGACTTTTTGCTGGCGCTTTTCTAGTAATTCTATGTTCCCGTAATATACAAGTATAGTCTTCATTCCTTATTCATCCTCTACCTAAAGTCTTGCTTAAAGAGAAAACAAAGACTTTTTCATAAATACATATTTTTGCTGCTTAAAAGGCAACTTGCTCCCCATTTAAGATATAGCCATTTAGCATTTCCATCATCACCAACGATTTCAACGTTAAATGCCATCAGTCGTAGCTGTCGCTGTCGCCTTCGCGCGTCATCGCGGCTGCTGTCGTGACCGTTGTCGCCAGTGATCTTGATCGCTTTGTCTGTGCCCTTGCGTCTGATGTTGGCCGTGTGTCAGCCTTGTGCGCGGAATTCTCAGCGCAAGGAGTTCTGGCAAGTGTGGTAATTACACCAATGCAGCCAAGTCTTTTCCACAAAGCAGTCTTAAATTCGTTTTTACTTCACTTGCAGCCATATGTTATATGCGTTGTTTATGAAATTCTGGACAATTAAATTAATTCAAAGAAAACTTTAAAAAATTTACAAAATATTTTTCCGAAATTTATTGTATGAAAGTCTTTACTTTTTATTGGTTTGTCTCATAGTTTAGACTTATATTCTATTGCAGGAAATCTTAATTATCTTTAAAGTACTGTGACCCTACAACGGAAAAATTCTTAGTATAGTCTTAAGTCTAATATTGCAGTCACACACACTTTAATCCCATTAGTAAATAGCGACCATTTGAATAAATTTTGCACGAAAGTTACACCTGGGGCGGCGAAAGACCTAGAAAAGCTGGGCTTCAAATGCTACTGCGTAATCTGTTAATATGAAAGCGCAACGTCAACAAACTGATTGTACCTTATCAGTGTCGCTTTAGGACTGGAACATCAACAACTGACCAGATATTCACCGTACGCCAAGCCTTGAAAGAGAGGATCGCTATGTCTGAATTTTGTATTCCCGCAAAACTACCTGTGTAAACTGACGTTAATCAATACCAAAAGCTCCATAAGGATCGGAAAATACATCTCCAAGCCTTTCGATACCAAACGAGGTTTCAGACAAAGCGACTCCCTAGTGCGACTTCTTCAATCTTCTCCTGGATTCGAGTTAAAGACCTTAATAGAGAGTGTAACACAAACAAATGGGTAGTGAACGAGGGCAATACGAAATATCTCCTGTCATCAAACAAACAGTCGTCGCACGACTTGGCTCTCACGTCACTTTTGACAGTCATAACATAGAAGTCGTAGATAATTTCGTTTATCTTGGTGTTAATACTAGTTACAACAACAACCATGACAGCCTCGAAATTTAACGCAAGCAATTGAGAAGTAAAGTCCTCTCGAGGAGAACAAAGATCAAATTCTAAAAGTCACTCATCATCTCCGTCCGGCTTTATGGTGCAGAGACTTGGGCGATGACAACATCTCATGAGTTGGTCGACTGCCGCACTGTTGTAAACTCGGCTATAACCGCGTAAGCGATGTCTACGCCAATAAAGAAGAAATAATCTGGTAATATTTTCCTATTTGTACGTACATATATATGTATATATAGTTTATATTAATATTCTTAAAAGACATTATTTTGCCTGACGAACGTCTGATGAGTCTCCTATGAAAAATCACTCCTTCCACTTACCGATCTCAATTATTGATAAGTTTTGGGGAAGATCAGTAAAGGTAAACGGATGGATAAACCTGCCTCAGAAAATTACATAATTTTGCTAATTTGATCAGCTAATTGGCTTAACACTCTATCTGCCACGACTATCGCTGATTCCACAGATAGATTGGTAGGTAGGTATGAAAGCAGTCCCTTCGAACTCAATTAGCCTGAAAAGCGACACACTGATACACTATTCCTAAAGCCTTCAAATGCTTTATAGAACATTTTCATTTTTAACGCTTGTTGTCCAAATGACAAAAGCCCCGTTATGGTCTACTTGTATATATATTTTTTCCGAACCTATTTAATAAATCCTTAGTGCTTGTTTTTTCATAGTTGGCCACATCTGCTTCGCAATCTTCCATTTGGTTACGGATTTTGATCCATTCTGAGCTGTGTGATCAAATTGTGTACTGCATACTCTCTTGATTGTTCCAGCGGGCCAGGTATTCTATCTGCCATGGATTCATCTAGTGGGACTCATAACCTAACCAACTCGTCTGCTTTTTTATTGCCTATCGAGAACTCAAATTATATGAAAAATACTACTGCGCACTGACTTAGAATGTAAGCAGCACTGAAAAACCCTTGTTGAAGTGGAAAATACCAATAAAACTAAATCTGTCTCTCTTACGCCTTCAAGGTCAAGTGTATTTAAAGTAATATGAGAAGTATGAACTTGAAAAACTGAATGAATGCGTTTGCAAATTAAAACAAATTAGAGAGACGATAGGTAGCAGAAAATGGAGAGTAAAATCAAACACACATAAATCACTTGTCACTTTCAAAACTGGCTAATGTTGCCTAGGGGACAAGTGTATACCTAAGAGAGAACTTTATTGCCAACGTTTGATAAAACCGTTTGGTGGAGGTCTAGAGCTACCAAATTTCTTAAAGACTGCTAGTGACTCTCATACACTTTTTTATCTGAGAAAAAACAGTTTTTTTAAATACAATAATTGGCGATTGCACCTTCGCCAAAGGACTAGCTGAACTTCATCTGATAAATGCAGGGACCTACTTTTCGATTGCGATTGTTATTAATAACTGCTAAAAGAGTAACGAAAGCTTCTTCGGAAGGCTGATCGACTGGAAGTCTCAATCGTTTATTAATTGAGATTAATCATAACAATCATTTTTTTACAGACCCAGGCACACTTTGGAAGAGTTTTTCCTAGCTGGTGTTTTAAATGTTAAGCCTTTCAATTATTTCCGCCGAACTACGCCTATTCCGCTCTTCAGTTCTCACCCATCGATCTAATTGACATAATGGCTTATTGTTGAATTGTCATGCAGATGCGGAGCACTTTTATTTCAATTGCCGCATTGAATGGCTTTGGCGGGCAATTAGATAGTGGAATGCCAGCTCGAAGGATTGTAAGCGTGTGTAGTTCAACGAAAGGTATACACGTAGAGCTTGTGCCTTGTCGAAGCGCTGGTAAGCTGCCATTCACCGGCCGTCAGCACGCCAAATCGTCGGAGGGCATTCAGCCACTCACGCGACAAATGCAATGAACAGATGAATAGCTAAATCGACAAGCTGACAGGCGTACAAACTGACGTGCGACGCAAACAAACACGCAAACAATATGATGGATGACTGCAGGTCCGTCCAACTCTCCGAAGCGCGCAGAGGCATCAATACTAGAAAAATACAAGCCCTTGCCGCCGCGCGTTTGTTTACCTTTTCGGCTGTGCGGCAAGCGCGGCTTCGAATTGTAGGCTGAGAGGCTACCTTGTCGGCTGCTGAACGGCAGTCGGCCGGTCGGTCGGTTGTTGCGATGGAGCGATGGATGAATGGCAGGTTTTTGATGTGGTAATGGTGGAAAATTGATTTTTCGTTGGAAATAGAAATTTACTTAAATTATTGCTTGTTGGCCAGCTTAATTGGATATTTTAATGAGGTTTTACCTTTTTCGATGTTTCATTTTTATACGCTCAACATTTCGGTGCACGAGTCGCTGAAGCTTGTCTAATATCGGATGTACAGACACAGCGTCTAGGCAGCAAGTGAGTGATGTGAATGGCGCGACAGTGGGGGTGGACGTGATTGCGGCAACGCCATTGACAAACCAACAAACGACAATCGCGCCGAGTTCGAGCTCAGGCCGCCGAATCGGTTTTCGGTGTTTGGGCGTTAAAAATGCGCATTTTTGTTGTAGTTATATTTAGTTGTGTTAGGCTTTTTGTTTTTCGTTTGTTAATTTTTCGTTTTATGTTAACAAATATTATGGAAATTCATGTGCTCATAAACATGTTGCCGAACACAAATTGGCTTACGAGCTGATGATTTGCTAAAAATGTAATAAATCAAACTTAATTGATTTTGACGACAACGCATGCGATGTACTGTTATTTAGTATGCAAATTAGTGCTTGCTGTCAACTTTATATTTATTTGAGTTTTAATTTTAAACATTACGAATAAATTAGCGCCATTAAATCACCTCATTAGCATCGTGCCGGAGACGTTGTTTTATAAGCCACAAATAACTCGAAGACCAAAATACAGTTATTTTTATATTCTTATAAGATTTGTGTTTCTTCAGAAAGTAACAATTATATGTTTACTTTAAAGTAAGAAACGTGAGGTGTCCCACGTCTGTCTCATTTTTCATCTAGAGAGCTGTGCAAGCAGCTTAGAAAGCTGTATTACGAACCACTTAGGGAAAATACAGAAGCAGCCATTTGCGTGGACAGTCAGTCAGATATTCTGGCAGCAATTTTTACCTCCTCGCTACCAGAGCTGCTAGCTCAGATTGTTAGGTATTGCAATAGAAGTCATATTTTGAAGCTCTCGAATGATAGGAAATATTTGTTAAAACCTCGCACAACCACAGCCAACACTTTTCACAAATAAAACTGAGATTAACAAAGAATAAATATTTTGCCTCATGCGAGTCACAAAGAAGATTCGCTTGGGCCATATGAGTCATAATCAATAGATCTCACATAGACAGATGTTTGCCATTTCAGTTACGTGGATCAACAATAAACTTGTATACGTGGATCAACAGATCCTCATTGAACGACGAAACGTCTTGAACTCACCATAAATCTGTTAAGGCAGGTAATATCAATCCCAACCACGCAAATAGATTCACCACACGAGATATTTATAACTCAGCCTGGCAAAAGCAGTACGATACTTAGAAAAGATAGTGACAATATGATTCCAACTCGCCTTCCACCATACAACTCCCACAAAAAATTTAGCCTCGCGTGTGAACCTATTGGACAGTCTCGAGTCAGAACAAGTAAAACTGCATTGAAGCTTTACTAAAATCAAATAGTTCAGAGAGGGCCAGAAGGATCTCGCGCCATACAAGTTCCAGTTCCAAATGGATGAAATTGGGGTATTAAGTTTCTGGGGACTCTGCTATGAACGGGAACCCATACAAGTCCAATATGGAAGAATATTGCTGCCGTTTGAAACGAGGTCAAGCACTCCTTAACTAGTTTTGAGTGCACAGACAGTAAGCTCAAAGTCAGTATAGCTGCTCGGCTACAGGAATGAATACACAGATTTCTGAAGGAAGCTTCACTTCGGAACAGTACATATGCCACTATCCGAATGCCAGCCACCTCCGCTTGAAAAAAAACTCACTACCTATTTTCTCTTTCGGCTTCGCCCCGCTCACAAATTCCACGCAAGTCGTAAATAGAAAAGCAACCTATTGCAATCGAAGTAGTGTTGAATTTCAGTGACTACAATTGCTTGTACGAATCGTTAGCCGTTAGAGATGATTGATTTAAATTGATTATACCAGCTACTCAAATAGACTGCAGGGGCTTTAAAAACGGACTGAGAGAGCAATTGAGAAATAAAGTCCGCTCCCGACGACCAAAGACCAAATTCTGTAAGTCACTCATTATTCCTGTCCTGGAGCAAAGATATGGACGATGACAACATCTGATGAGTCGACGTTAAGAGTTTTCGTTAGAAAGGTTCTGCAGAAGATTTATGGTCCTCTGCGCATTGCCAATGGCGAATATCGCAGCCGATGGAACGAGGAGCTGTACGAGATATACAATGAATAAGGAGGTAGCGGTGACGCTCCGAATGGATGAAAACACTCCAGCTCTGAAAGAATTCGAAGCAACACCCATCCATGTAATGTTAATTGCATGGGTTCTGGATTATAACCGCGTGAGAAGAAGAATGAAATTGTCCAATTGTATATTTAATTGCCAAATATAAAAATTTAATGCTGTAAATGATATTTCATTGAATATTTCTCAGTAACTGATGTGCGTTATATTATGTTTCTGCCAAAACTTTGGTACTGGTATAACTGGTCTAAATTGAGTAGCAAGCGATTATGCCACTATAATATGGTATCTGCAAATTAGCTGGCATTGAATTCAATGATATACCTTCGCCTTCTGGTGCATATATTTTGACAAGAGAGCAGCGCTCAGGCTTAATGAGTGGCTAAGTGGCGAATGGAAGCCTTAATTCACATACTATAAGTGAGTACACATTTTATGAGACACAGAATGTCCTTGTAACAGATTTCAGCAGAGCACGGCGTTCTTGCCGAAAAGTCGATAATCAAGAAATCAATTTAGTGCTAGTAATACCTTTGCTAAATTAATCAGCTTAAATCTTAAATTGAACAAGTGCAAATTCAGTTTTCGCGCGAACCGAGCCAATGAGCTAATAACCTTAGTGTACTACTCCGCGTTCGCTCAAATCTTGACTGCACGCACGCACACATAACATCTGGTGTGCTAAGTACACATACATACATACATATATATACTATATGGTCAAATGCCTACTTTCAATGTCACTCACCTTATTTCCATGATCCAAAGCAGAAATATTAAGAGCTTGTTACGATTTTTCCACATTTCTTCGCAGCGTTTTTGTGTGTGCGTCTGGCAATCGCATCGTATCACTACACATAAGCACAACAACAACCACGGCACTGACGCACTCCGCGCTCACTCAATTCATGGGCACTTTTAAAGCAAATTTCAAATTATTTTCTTATGTAAAATGGAATATATTTGTAAGCGCTTATGATTTTTCTATTATGATTTTTCTATTATTACTTTAAGCATATAGTACTCGTGTGTTGATCGCATTTCCAGGCGAATGTGAAATAGCTAAACGCTTCGGATTTCACAGTTTGGCGTTTGGGTGTCGAATGGCGGCGTTAAGCTGGGTATTCGGACGCTAATTGGATTGTTGCGTTGATTGCGCGCACAAGGAAATGTTGTTTGTTGTGCGCTAATCGTTGGTGTTGTTGTTGTTGCAAATATTGCTGGTAAACTTGGAAGTTGTTAGAATTCACGCACAGCGTATGGGCAGCAAGCGATGCGCGCAAGATTCATGCATGAAATTCGCAGCAACAACAGTTGTACAAAAAAAACTACAATAACAACAAAACTTGTGGGTTCGTAGTTGGCCGCATCCGGTAAGGTGCGAGATTCGTTGCTGATTATATTTTCGCTTTTAGTTTTTTTTTTTTTTTTTTTTTTTGTTTTTATTTCTGCACCTGCAGCTTCAGTATATCAGTTCGCTATCGCGGCGCTTGGCTTGCACTTTAAACGACAACAGTATTAGTTATTTATGTGGAAGCGTTCAAGTGCTGCCTTTTAGTTGAAAATTGCACGCGTGTGTCTTCTTACAAATTGTTTATGTGCTCATATTAAATGTGGCTTGATATATGCCTGTTTCTTTGTATTTTGACTATGCGCCGTAGGTGTGTTTATAACATTTATAACTGCAAATTATTAATATTTTTAAGAATTATTAGTTTTGTGGAAAAACTTGTTTGTTATTGTTATTATTTCACTTTTTACAACATTGCGAATAAATATTTATGATTTTATATTTTCAAAGAAGCACTCACGCACTTGGCTTACGATCTCAAGCTTGTTCTAAATTAAAAAAAAAAATATATTTTATTAAAAAATATATAAAAGTGTCTGTGTTCTTTCAAAAACATAACAGAAAAGCAACCAGCAAATATATGTAGTCAGTATGTAAGGCAGCTTATGTTATCGGCCTCGATCTATAGAATTTTGGTTAGTAATTCTTGCTAAATTTTGTGAAGATATCTCAACAATTGTAATAGTTTTCCATACATGGACTTGATTTTTTGATTGTTCAGTTTTTATGACAGATATATGCTATAGTGATTCAGATTTCGTAGATTTTACACCAATGCCTTAGATAACAATCAAAGCCAAATATCGTGAAGATACTCGTATATGGATGATTTAAAAAGTTTTCCATACAAGGACTTGCTCGATATCGGCGATTTCT
>JBAWJQ010006374.1:0-231234 GCA_037783105.1 Bactrocera zonata
GGCTGCTCGTGCGTGGGTTCACGAGGCGCGTTTGCAGACGCACATAGCCACTTTTAAGCGGCTTAAGTACCCAGATGACAAATTGGCTCACAAAGCGCCGGCTATTGATGTGCGCAGATGTCTGGTTATGAATATTCATGCCTCTGTGATTATATGCGGCGGAGCTAATGATATTTCGGGGGCGCTCATGCCCGTTGTGCGACATCTTCACTGACGCGCCGCGCGTGTGACGAAATCCAACCAGTTTTGTGGGGGCGCTGCTCAGCCGTCTACCAGTTTTCTAGCAGCTGACCAGTTATGGGCTTTTGCCGCGTTTATTGTTGTTTTCTCACAGCTTTTCTTCGTCTTCTATTTTGGTGTGCTTTATTTTCGTTTGTTATTGTTTTCCTTGTCTTCTAAAAATAATCGCCCATTTTAATTTTGAATTTTTTTCTTTTTTGGGCAATCAGATTTATGAGCTTAATTGGTGACGACTTTCTTTTACACAGCCATTGTTATTTGTGATTTAATTTATTGAGCTTCTTGTGCTTAGCTGTGTTTTTATACCCAATATCTGACATTTGTTTGTAGGTTAGTGTAGCTTTGTCTTTTCCAAAATTTATTCAATCACATGTAGCAGGTTACCGATATTCTTATGCAGGCGCACAACTTGTTGTATAGGAAACCCAGTATTGTCATCTAACTGTTGTTTGCATGTTGTAAATAATTAAGTTAGAAGTAGACTAACATACGAGTACATACATACTTATGTATATACCTACATATATATGACAAAATATGGGGATGCTGTGGAATAGTTACAATTAAAAATATTTCATTTGGGTGTACATTTTTGGAAAATTATATTGGCCAACTGCTCTCTTGTAAACAAATTTTCAATGCACCAGGCTTTGGTTAGCATATTTTAGATTTTTTCACCCTGAACATGGTATATTAAATGCGTCATGAAGTTTGTAACACCTAGTAGGAAACATCGGAGACCCTATAAAGTGTATAAATAAATGATCAGCGTGATGAGCGGAGTCGATTCAGCCTTATCCATTTTTTCTGAAATTTTGAACACGTCCTTTTTTCCCTCAGAAGCTTCTCATTTGTCGGGACCGCCTATATCGGACCACTATAACTTATAGTTGCTATACAAACTGAACGATCAGCATCAAGTCATTTCAAGAGAAACTTTTTTATTTGACGAGGTATCTTTATAAAATTCCGAACGGCTAATTGGTCAAAACATCGCTGCAATCATTATAGCATATAGTTGCCATACAGATCAACCTAACAAAATTTATATCTTGTATAGAAACTCCATTATTTGTGAAGCGTTTTCTAGTTTTGATGCAACCGAAGTTAACGTTTTTTTTTCTTATTTTCTTGCATTTTTTAAACTTAAGACTTAAAATCAATTGCAGTACTTTATACAAAACAATAATTACAACAACGTTTTTAAAGGTTAGGAAAACAATTTCTACACTAAAAAAGAATCATAACACTACTTCGCATGCGCCAGAAGACATTTTAGGGCAGCGTTGCAGTCCGCTTCCGGCATAGTTTTTCGATTCGCTGGAGAGTAGCGATTGGCGAATAGAACACAGCTAATTTAATATTCACCATTAATACAAATTATTGTCAAAACAATTTAGAAGAAAGAATACTCCTTTAATTTGGAGAATTAGAGAGTAGACCAGGACGCCACTGAAACCAAAATATGAAAGCAATCTGAAAGCAATCTCAAAGTGTTAGGCAAAAAGGTGTTTAATACATTTCTAGGTAAATATATTTTTCTATTCTAAACAATTATGCAGCTCTAGAGCTAGTTTTTCTATATTATAAACCGCTAAGTACACTATAATTTATAAAATGAAACGTTTTTAAAGACCCTATATTTCACTTTCTTTCGGACACATACACATATTTTTTATAATTTTTTAATGTTTAACCTCAAAAAGTAGTGTATATTTAACATAAGTTGCATATTCCATTTTTTATAGACTTTTAGTTCAAAATTTGAATCAATAAAGGAAATCGTCTCATTAAATGTCTATCATGTTAGCTGAATCTCCTCACTATGCAGCTCTTTCTCTCTTTGGTTTGGTTTAGAGCCTCCGCAGGATATATATTCTGCGCTTAAACTACAAAGATAGCAGCCTGACTACTCTACTAATTACTCTAGTATTTTTGCCCTATGTCAGCTTGAGCTCTGTCCGATCAAAGATAGACTATTTTGTTTAAACATTATGTTAAAAAATTGCCTAGAAATAATTCTTATTAGTTTTAATAGAAAAACTGCCGGCCTTCCCTTTTGCCCTTTTACGATGCTTATTACAACGAGATAACATTTGTTTATAATATCTTTCATAAACTTTGATTTAGTTAATTAATTGGAAATAATAGAAGAATTGCAAAATTATTAGCTAAATCTAAAAATTATAAAATAATTACCACAGATCAATCATTTTGTAAAACAAAAATTTGCTAGTGCTACGAATCATTGGATTTTACAGAAATAAGCATAAAACGTCAGTAAATCCTTTGACTTAACAAACTTGATCTGCTTTGCTTCCGACGGTACTCTTTTCACTGAATTTAGTAAGGATACATCATTCATATTAGTAATACATAGATCACAACGAGCCACACCAAATCAGTCTGAGTTCGTTCGACAAACAAATTTCAGCGGCCAAGGGAAATAGCCGAACATAGAACAGCACCCTCTAGAAGCTTGTGACAAGCTCATAGCAATTTATGGATTTATGATGGTCTTTACGATTAATGCTTAAAAGTTTTAGGCATCGCAATGGATCGTTGTTTTCAGTTGTCCTATTAAGATCCTAGCCGACCATAACCTAAGGAGTTTCTAAATTGAAAGTATTGTATATTTTAATCTTAAAGCTTCAGATGACAGATATTAAAAACGAACTTGATTTTCATGATTCGAAGAATTCCAAAGGGTATGCGGATAGCATCGCTAATGTCGGTTGGGTGGGAGGAGAATAATCATTGGAAAAATTACACTATTTCTTTTTATAAACAGTTTTTTATAACCAATTTAAGGCCTAATCTGAGCAAAAAATGGATTTGTTTTTTTTAAAACATTTGTCAAAAAATTTGATTTTGCTCATTCTTTCGATTAACAACTATTAATTACTTCAACGAAATCTGTTCAGTTTTTTTAATTTTAGAGGATCAAGTTCAGATAAAGCGATCAGCGCAAAACGTCTATTTTGATAGAAACTCGCTAATTAAATATTTTTACTAATACTAAGTCTTAAAATACAGCAAAAGTACTCTACGGGATGTATGAGGTCGGAAAGAGGAAGGGAAGGGGCGTGGTTGAATTTTTAAGAGTAAAAACGATTTATTTCGATTTCCGGCGAAACTATCAACGTTTAGAAAAAAGTTGTTGAGCAAAGTTGTAGGTAATAAAAAGACCTACAAATTTTGTATGAGCACCGTTTTTACATAACCTAAAAACTTGTGTGAAAAATAACCAAGTCGTATGTCATGAATAGCATGTTCACTATTGACTTCTAAAGCTTGAAAAGGTTTATTACCAGACTAGACCAATGAGTTCAAATAATCCCACAAGAAATAGTCTAATGGTGTTAAATCACAACTTTTTGGATAACATTCAATGTCACAATTTCCTGAAATAATCGCAACTCCAAGACACGTAGCCCCGTCGCCCCGTCATGTTGGAACCAGATGCTGTCAAGGTCAACTTCTTCCAATTGTGTCCAAAACAAAGTTGGTTTCCATCGATCTATACCGCTCCCCATTGACAGTAACGGAGTTACTAGCTTCATTTCGGAAGAATTACGGACCGATAATTCCAGCAGACCAAAAACCAAAGCAATCTCTCAATTTGGCTGAATTTAATGGTTGTTCAAGAATAATTTGTGGATTTTCTTCGCACCAAAATCGACGATTTTGTTTATTTACCGCACTCCTCATATGAAAGAGAGTCTCAATGAAGAAGATGGTTTTCTTAAAAAACCGTTATCTTTCTCAAGTTGTTCCAAGGCAAAATCAACAAATTCAAAAGGATTACGGTACTTGAGTGAAAGCAATTTTATATGTTAAGCGCTAGGTTGTGGTTTGAGACAGTCCCAAATCTTGAGATAGTCTTGGAATCAACGAATTGCGGTCTTTAAAAATAATTTCCTGAATGGCATTTTCCTTGCTTTGAGCGGTTCTTTGGCCTATTGACACTTGAACATTCAACAACAGGCAAATAGCGGGCACAGGTGGCCTATTATTACGACCATAAGATGACAAAAGCGTACGAAAAGTTGCAATTGGAAAACCATTATTTTTATTATAAAATTGAATAATTTGCAAACGTTGCCTATATCTTTCCATGATGAATTTGTAGACATTACTGAATACAATGAAAACAATTTACAGATCATAAAATATTAAAAATAGTCGAAACGACATTTAGAAATCACATCATCCCTTTTTGAAAAGCCGGTATTGAGGATCTTATTTCGACTTATAAACGAAAAAATCTTAATTTTCAATCAAACACTCAGGTCAAAATATCACATTTCTTCAAAAAGTCAATATGCTGTATGATTGTTGAAGTCTCTACTTTCTGATGGTACAAAAATATTTACATTGCTATTTTAAATATTCTCAGAAAATGCAAACATTTTTTCTAAAGAAATCATAAATTGGGAAATGAAATAGGCTACTTTTCCTCAAACTCTTTTATTGAAGAGCAACTAAAGTATTTATCCATATACCTCTTTTATATGACCGTTGGGTATAATAACTTTATTCTCCGTTATATATCAATACCTTACACATAAATATCTATGTTTAGCTTTTATAGTTCTCCATTTAACTTGCATTATCAGTTTTATTTTCTTTGTTTTGCTTAAAAGGAAATTCAAATGGTTAAGCGTTTCATATGCAAATGTGCGGCTTCCAAAAACTCGGTTTCGATGAAGAAGATGTGTGTGGTGTGCGTATTGTTTCCATAAAACTAATGCCATTCATCAGAAATAGAGAGCAGCTAATAGGCGATCAGATTGTTGGAGTTGGACGGCCGCTGAGTGTGAAACCACTTCAACTATTTTAAATATTGTTTGTTTTTTTGATAATTTCTAGCATGTGGGTCAAAGCAATCACCGAATCGGCAGCTGCTGCGCTAACAAAAAAATTTGTTGTTTAATTTAAATAATCTTCATTTTGTTTTAACTACTTTGTCAATCTATGTGGTCGCATAACACGCCACTCGCACACATACACACACACGCGCACGGGCTGCTAAGAAGAGCAAAAACTGAAGACTAGAGACAGTAGACAGCAGACAGAAGACACGAGATATAACTTAGGCCACAACACGCGCCTCGCTGAAGAATTGCTCAGCTTATTATCTTGAGACTATCAGCCATAATTCAGCGTCTTAAATTGCACAAACACATGTTGTGTCGTGTTGGTGTTGGTTTTTTGCGTCGTTGTCATTGTTGTTGTTGTTGGCCGCGGTTGGCTGCCTGTCTTGCAGTTACTTAAAATAATTAGCCAATAATGCTGAAAATGCTTTTCATGTTCGCTGCAATTTGCTGGTGTCGCCGGCTTTGGCTGCCAACTGCAGATGCTACTTTTTAATACTCGTACTGCTTGTTGCTGCTGCATTTGTTGTTGCTGTTGTGATTGTTGCTGCTCATTTGCATATCACATTAGAAACAATTTTGTGGCTAATCACCACCAACACTGGCTTAAGCCGCCATAAACAACTCAAAGAGCGAAGTGACACTTGCATTACCCACTGCACTTGCACTTGCCCACACACACACAGCCACATTTATATATACATACAAACTGACATGCGACGATGTTATTGCGTGCAAATGTTGAGCCCACAAGAAGCGCTCACACACACTCATCTCCATACATCTGAATGTGATAATGTGTTTGCTGCGAGAGCACGTGTTGACAGTTATAACTGTAAAGTCAGCAACAAGAGTAACAACTGGCCAAGCGGATTAGACGATTTTCATTGAAAGCAAAGCGCTCACAAATGAAATGTCATATTTATGATTATTCACTTTTGAATGCAACTTTGAATTGGAGGATATACAAATTAGTTATACCTGGCCCAGAGCGTATTTTCCCAAAAATTAAGTGTTTAGTTAAAAATCAGAATGCTTTTGATAGGAGATTACTTCGAACATTTATATTTAAACGTTGTAATTAACGCTAAAGGCACTTGCTCACTTTTGTAAAGTCCCATGAAAAAACCAGCAAAGCTTTTGACACCTTAATTCGCTAAACGCATATTTCGCATATTTTCGATAAGAGTAGTAATATGAGAGGTAAATTTGTATAAAGAATCCCAAATTCATATTCAACGTAAATATATGTACGAGGGCTGCTATATATATTTCTAGCCTAATAATGAAAATAGGCATATTTATCAACGAAAATGGTTTTTTTTTTGTCGTTGGATTTGGCTCGTCTTGGAAGACCCACACGGTCGATTGCTGTTTTTTCATAGATCCATGATTCGTCACCTGCGATCTTATAAACGTCTTTTGAAGCACCGCGATCGTATTTTTTCAGCATTTCTTTACACCAATCTACACGAGCCTTTTTTTGAGCGATTGGCAAATTGTGCGGGATCCAACGAGAACAAACCTTTTTTACGGTCAGGTGTTCATGGAATATCGAATGTATGCTGGTGGGAGAAATGCATAGGCATGCTTCTATCTGAAGGTATGTTACATGACGGTCTTGCATTATCAGTTCACGTACGGCATCGATGTTTTCTGGCACAACGGCTGTTTTTGGACGACCTTCACAGAATTCGCCTTTGAGCGAGCGTCGGCCACGATTGAATTCGTTGTAACAGTTTTTCACAGTGCTATAGGATGGTGCTTCATAGCCATACAAAGATTTTAGTTCATCGATGCACTCTTGTCGTGATAATCCACGTCGAAAGTTGTGAAAAATGATAACACGAAAATGTTCACGAGTTAATTCCATTTTTTGGCCGAGATGAATTTTTTAATTCCCTGTAAATAAAACAATTCACGATTAAATGACAAAACGTTCTGAGTGATGTTATGCTAAAAAAGGTCAAACTTTCCAATGGAAATGTCAGATTGCACCTGGCAACACTTAGTGTTGCCTAGTCCAGAAATATATATAGCAACCTATGTAAGTATACAGTTCTTACGTTCTAGTCACCACACCCTCAATTTGATTGGGGTCGACTGGGCTCAATACTGTCTTCGAGCAAAGCTCAAAAATGTTTCAATATTTACAGTAACAACACACAACGTTGGAAAATTCTGAAATCCAAAATATCCAATTCACTTGACTGTCTTTCTAACATACGGTGGTCTGTCTTTTAGATAGATTCATAAACGCTTTGAAGGAAGTTAAAAAACTCAAACTTACGGTAGAAACTCGTCGAGAGGTTGATGGAATTTCCAGATATATGAGCAATTTTGAGTTGTTTTGAAGTTGTAAATATAGAAAGCCCTCTAGTGAATTTGCAATTTCTGCGCAACCGAATTCGAGCATGTCGGAACAATTTACTATCAGCAAAAAACAGAAAACACGAAAACGACGTACAAGAGAAAATGAACAAAGATTGCAGTAAAGAATTCAAAAGAAATCGTTTTCATCTCTATGGCAGTTCCCTGATATACTTAAAAGAATATAAACTCAATGCAGTCACAAAGAATCCCGTAGATCTATCTGAAATGTTGTTCAATGACGATATTTACCTAAGACAAGTTTACGATGCAAATTTTGAACTGCGTCTTACTACATACAACTCATTGAATGCCAATATACATTGGGATGAAAACCATAATACTTCAGAAAAAGTTATTTTGCTGGTAGGAATGTCCTTAATTAATATTCCAAATATGAACGCGATGTGTCAACCAATTTGTTTACAGCAGTCGCTTAAGTCGGTACACCTCAGTAGTGTGTACCGATTTTTACTATGAATAAAAATATCTAGAAAGAATTTATCCCAAGTTTTGTATTTTTAACCAAATTTCGTGTGCGGACTCAAAAGCACAATCCTACGAGAGAAGGCAAGTCCTCACTTGTTGAACAAAGTCATCCCTGTTCTGCTATATGGTGCAGGACATGGACCTTGACAGCATCTGATGAGTCGACGTTATGAGTTTTCGAGAGAAAGGTTCTGCTGAAGATTTATGGACCTTAGCGCATTGGCAACGGCGAATGTCGCATTCGATGGAACGATGAGCTGTATGAAATATGCGACGACATTAACATAGTTCATAGAATAAAAAGACAGCAGTACTCGCCGGGGGAAGCAGACGAAGACCTCCACTCCGTTGGAAGGATCAGGTGGTGAAGGACCTAGCTTCGCTTGGAATATCCAATTGGCGCCCTAGCGAAAAGAAGGAACAATTGGCGCGCTGTTGTTAACTCGGCTATAATCGCGTAAGCGGTGTCTATGTAAATAAAGAAGAAGATAATAGTTAATAAATGAAGTCGGATCCCTATATACTACGAATATGTCGGTCTGGGTATGAGTTATATCAGTGGAAATATATGGAAAAATTTCAAATCGATTTTCACGCAACATCACTTTGAAGACGATAACATGTTGTCTTTTGACTTTCTCTTCTGCTCCTAATGGCACTACCAGTGATAGAGATCACGTTTGAGATTCAATCGTCGCATGACGTTGTCATTATCCAAAAGTCTGTTGAACCTATCTATCAAACAGTCAATAAGATTTTCTATTTTTTTGGTTTACAAAGTACATACTTTTCCCGGAAGCGGTAAACTCAGTTGAAATCCATCCAATACTTCTCTAGAAAAACGCGTCTTCAAATCTCCCCCCCCGTACCCAATAGAGGAATGTACACTAGGGTGGGTCGATTCCGGACTTTTTTCGATTCGGGATTTCTAATAGTGCGGAAAAGTTGCCTTGGTACTTCCCGATTCCAATGCAACGTTTTGTTTTGAGATCGGATTGCATCTTCAACCCCAACTCCGGCCTTGAAATTTCGGAAATTTGCCTAAAATCGTGAAATTGTCTACCTAGCGCCTGAAATATGCATCTCATGGCAAAATGTATAAAACAAAAGTTATTTGTCACATCATTTGCTACCGAAATGGTATATGTGATCATGGCCGTAGGACGAACCGTTCCCGAGATACGAACGAAAATGCGGCGCGCCGCAGCGCAAGGTGAAAATCGGCTTGTGGCCACACTTCTTGACGTTGATTTCGCTGAGTGCTATCGCTCACATTGATTCGGATAGGTCTCCACACAAATATTTTTTCATCGAGTTCCTTCACTCTTGTCGTTGATTTCGCCAAGTGCTATCACTTATATTCTCTCAACAGAACACAGAACTCAAAATGTCTGTATCTAAATTTAAATTTAGACAGAAATGTCCTGTGTTTGGCATATATCCGTACAATCTCTCTGAGTCCCAGTAACCTACTTACCAGGATGTTCTTTTGTGTTATCAGTTTGAAAGATTTCGTATAGGGCGACTCCGATGCGACAACTAGGAGTAAAGAGGTTACAGAAATAGTTGCAAAAAAGGTTGAAAATACTTTCAAAAAGTCGTCTATTCTGATAGTTTCACACACCAGAGTTATACAAATGCTCACCACATACCATAAGAAATGTCTGACTCTTAAACAAATGTTTTTAAGGAATCCAATAGGTTTGAGCTCTAAAAGAGACGACTTTGTCTCTTCTGCCGGAAAATTATTTGACATCGCTGCTTGTAATGCATTTATTTTTCTTCTTGCACTTGTCCAAAGGAAAGGAGAGTTCCTATCAATGAACAACCATTTCTCTTGGACCAGAGAACCAGAAGAATTGGTCGCATTGGAAGTGTTGATCTACCTGAAACAAAAAAGATTACAAAGAAAAATAAACGTAAAGAAAAGCTTTCAAAACGTCATTCAACATCAACACTTACCAGAAAAGTATCAGCTAGAACACGTGACCATTCAGATCAGCCAGACTCTCATACAGACGAAAACAATGCAGGTGCGTCGCACATGGATTCTTCCAAAAACGATGCTGATGATGAATTTTCTCTTCCATCCTCTAAAACCAAACAAAACACACTAGTATTAGAACACACTGCTTTAGCTGCCCAAAGATTTGGAGTAAGTGATAGAGCAGCGGCCTTGATTGTTTCATCTGCTTTTCTGGATGCCAAAAAAGCAGGTTTGATAACAGAGGATCAGGCTAGCTTTGTCACTGACAAATGCAAGATTAGTCGGGCAAAAAGAGTGTTGGAGTTAAGCTCCAAAACACCGAAAGTATTGACTCTGTATATGGGCTGTATTTTGACGGCCGCAAAGACAATACACTTACACAAGTCAGCGAAGGTGAAAAGTACTACCGCGATACTGTCAAAGAGGAACATGGCTCGCGCCATCTCTATGCTGCAATTCAAAGGTCGAGATACTTACCTGCTAAACTGCGCAAGGTTGTTGATTCATCCATTCAACAGAATGCTTTCTTTGCTCTTCCAGAAAACATTCTCCTTAGTATGATGACTGACGAACAGATAGAAGTCAGAAAGTTGGCCGTTGACCGTCTTCTGGCAGCCAGAGACGCAGAGTCTGACACTGTAAATGGAAGGGTTGGATGTAATAAAGTGCCAAAGCTGAATTTCAAAGCTAATAATTATTACGATATGATTAACTGGAAGACTATTACCTTGATTGTTCCACCAGTTCTTTGTTCAGTGTCTAACGAAGAACTCATAAAAGGGCTGTCGGGAGCACTCCAGAGGTATGGAAATTTAGTAAATTCCCCTCTCACACCGTGGCAGTCCAAAGAACCGTCAAACTGGTGACAGAGGCATCTTCTAAAGTTATTGGCCCCCAATCTCGTGATCGTTTTATACGCTCTACACTGAAATCTAGGCAACAAGTGCCAAAGTTTAGTATAAAATCTGTTTTTATCAATAAATTTGACAAAGATTCAGACCAAAATAAGCCTGACATATGGTTGGTTGGGTTGGGCTTGGGAGGAACCCGAAGTACAGCCACCTCCACGCGGTGGGTTCTGGGTGACCAATACAGGTTAGGTGAGAGCCTACGGCCATGATCACATATACCATTTCGGTAGCAAATGACGTAACAAATAACTTTTGTTTTATACATTTTGCCATGAGATGCGTATTTCAGGCGCTAGGTAGACAATTCGATCTCAAAACAAAAAGTTGCATTGGAATCAGGAAGTACTAAGGCAACTTTTCCGCACTATTAGAAATCCCGAATCGAAAAAAGTCCGGAATCGACCCACTCTAATGTACACTGAGAACCCTGGTTTTTCTTCGTCAACTTTCAGTGCTTAACGCATCGAAAATGTTCCTCAGCTTTTTGTCTTCGATTTCGGAAAGTTACAAAACAAAAAATCCTAATTATAAATTCAAATTAGCACACTTCTGCGATGAGTATCGCTGCTTTTCTTGTTACTTTTTTTTCAGAGTAGTTAAATAATTAATAAGCCTTTTAGCTCTAAGGGGGGAGTTTCCTCCATTTCGCCCCTCTGAATCCACCACTGGTAATATAGAGTATATGTATATGTAAAATTGCTTAAATTCCGATCTTCCAGTTGACGTTTTACATCTTAAGGTATTTGCCTGGTTTTGATTTTTGCAAGTTGCAGGAGTATAAAATGTTTGGTTATACCCTAACTTAGCTCTTCCTTACTTATTTTGTTTTAACTTTGTGCGAAAGAGGTCGTATCTGTGGATTTGGGGATTTGGTTTGTGATTCAATCACTGTTTTTGGGAAATAAATCGTGCGGTGAAATCAAAAAATGCTAAATGCTGTACACAGCCGTTATTCTCCTTACGAGCTGAACTACAATTCGACGTAGAAAAAATATTACTCCAACATGACAACTGTCCGACTCACATGTCTGCCGCCTCGCAGGTCTACCTTGAGAACTGCCAGATTTGTGTAATTGCCTGCCAAGAAGCCACTATAAACAACTTATTTTCTTTCTTCCGTAGCTTTGCTTTTGTTAAACTGAACACAAATATATCAGGTTTGGAATTGAATAAAACTCGCCGCTTAAACTTTGGTCAAACTTGCTTCAAGCAGACTTCATATATTTCTAACCATTAGTAATTACCATCACTCTAACGACTCAGAAACACCATTGCAAAGGCTTAAGAGTCTAAATATTTAACGTAGATTTATACTCATTTGTCAGTTATGTGCTCAAAATGATTAAAAGCTTAATTACTTATTTAGTGGAAACAAGAATTAATCCAGCAATAATTACATGGTAGTACCTAAGTACGATAATGAACGGATAATCGGCTGGCTTACAGTGGAGCTTACTCTTAAAAATTGCTTTTCAAATAACCGGAAATTAATTTTTAGGTGCAGTGGTTGTAGAGTGGAGTTTAAATACCACAAATTGCAATGACTCTGGAAAATCACTAAAGGAAGTAAGCCTTGATACATTCCAAGGTGGCAAGTAAAATTACCAAACAAATATCTTTTGGTATCTCAAATATTACCATTCTTCTGAATTTAAATTTTTTAGTTGAAAATAACATATTATCGAAATCAGAGTTGTCCTGAAGGTGGTCACAGACTGAGTACACCATAATGATCGTTTCGTGATAACTACAGGGTGGGCCATATAAAATTTTAAATTTAAAAAGTCAATAAAAAAAACGGCTTGATATTTTTCAAAGGTCTAACATGTATTTAAAAGGTTATTTTATGAAATTTATTTGTGGAAAACAATTTCGGACAAGTGACCACCACGGCTGAGTTTACAGTAGCTTTTCCGAATCACCCAATTTTGGAGTACTTTCTCGATGGTTTCAGGCCTTATGGCAGCTACAGCAGCTTGAATCTCGTACTTTAAATCTTGAATTGTTTCTGGATGGTTGGCGTAACATTTATCTTTAACAGCTTCCCACAGAAAATAGTCCAACGGAGTTAAATCGCAGCTTCTGGGAGGCCAATTCACATCACCTCTTTTGCTGATTATGCGATTTTCGAAGATAGGGCGTAAAATATTGAGTGTAGCGTTTGCTGTATGGCACGTAGCGCCGTCCTGCTGGAACCAAATCTTGTCCAAGTCTTCCTCTTCAATTTGCTTGAAGAAAAATTCGATTAAAATTGCGCTATATCGCTCACCATTGAGGGTTATGGCGGTTCCTTCTTCATTTTCGAAGAAAAATGGGCCGATGATTCCACCAGACCAAAACCCGCACCATACAGTGATTCGTGCTGGGTGCATTGGATTCTCGACGATTACGTGCGGGTTTTCTGTGCCCC
The DNA here is from genome assembly GCA_037783105.1 of Bactrocera zonata. Lineage (NCBI taxonomy): Eukaryota > Metazoa > Arthropoda > Insecta > Diptera > Tephritidae > Bactrocera > Bactrocera zonata. The sequence continues at coordinate 13,285 of JBAWJQ010006374.1, forward strand.
AAATGCGACAATTCTACTTGTTAACGTAACCATCGAGGTGGAAATGAGCCTCGTCTGAAAAGATGATTTTTCTGTAAAATTTACCACCCACTTGACTCACCACTTTGGAAAAAAGTTTTCAATATTTCCCAGTTTTCTTCTAGTGAATAGCGACCCATTTCGTAAATTTTAAACTTTTTACTGAATATCTGTCACTTTCCGAATGGTATTTGACGTTTCCAATGTCGAAATATAGATAATTCAAATTTAAAACGTTACTTTGAAATATAACAAAACAAACCGAAATTGAATGGAAAACCTTTCCGATTTATATCATACATTTACGGTTTTGACCCACTGTACAGTGCGCAATTGCGGATTTGGCAAAAATCATTTGGGCGGATACGACGCCAATCAATATTTTAAGTACGTAAGAAACAGGTGGTTAACGGTATTTAAGCGACTTAATGCATTTTGCTAAAATATACTTTGCAAAGCCTCAGGATGAAGTTGCATTTTACAACTAATAATGTGACCGTTAATTACGCAACAATCTTGAATGCATCAAAACGCAAACGCTTCTGTATTTCAAACAAGCCAAGAAGCTGACTTTATGCTACTGACAATCAGACATTGGATTTCTCGATAGACACATTTTGCTAAATCAAGTTTATGGATATAATACATACTCATAACGGGTGATCCAAGTAGAAGTACTTTTTTCAATAGCTTTTTCTTTGGCAGATGACGTGTGAGTCGTGTCAAGCTCTCATGTTATTTTTGTTCAGTATTGTTTGCCATTCATCATGGAAAGACTTACGAAAATTTGCGTTCTGTAAATAATGAGTTTCGGGCGCGTCGTTCAATTTTTGGTCACCATAATCCGCCTACTGAGCGTACTATTCGCAACACCCATCTTGAGACCCAGCATTTCTTATTGGATAATACTCGACCGAATAGACAGTGGAATCGAACTGACGTATGGAACGACTGGGCGTATTTAACGTCGAGACCTTAAATTGAAAGCATAAAAAACAGCTTGTGCAAGAACTGAAGCCACTCGACCATCCCATCGCTCCTCTCTATGAGCTTTTGAAAAGTTCCAAGAAAGCAATTTCAAACAAAATTTTGTTCACAGATGAGACTTATTTTTGGCTCAATTGTATGTAAACAAGCAAAGTTGCCCCAATTAGCACGAAGAGCAACTTAAAGACATTCAGCAGCTGCAATTTTATCCAGAAAAATCACGATTTGGTCTGGTTGGTGGGTCGGTGGAATCATCGGTTCATATTTCCATAGTGTCGGTGAGAACGTAACCGTCAATGGCGACCGTCATCGCGCCATGATAACCAACTATTTGATGCCTGAACAAAACGACTCCTCGGCATTGAGAGAAAACTTCGGTAAGCAGATAATTTCACGTTTTGAGTCGGTCGATTGGCCACTAATGTGATATCATTCCGTCAGAATTTTTCCTGTGGAGATACGTAAAGTTTAAAGGCTATGCGGACAATCCCGCTTCGATTCAGGCCTTGGAGCAAAATATTACGTGTGTCATTCGCCAGCGACCAGTCGAACTGTTCGAACGAATCATCGAAAACTGTACTCAACGGATGGACCATCTGAAACATAGCCGGGCTAACATTTGAAAGAGACAATCTCCAGAAAGAAATGCCAAGGGAGTATTGTTTCGAATAATAATAAACAATCACCATTGAATTTGAAGTTCCTGGAATGAATGGATCACCCTTTATGTGCAATATTAAATATTCACTTTATTTTGACGCTATTTGTGGTACAAACACGTGCAGTCACTAGAAAAATATTCTCCATGAATTTTAGTACTAGACTTCACAAATTGACCGACATGTTCGGCCACATGCACCGAGGCTCATATATTATGCATTTGGGCTTTTAAAAAGTTATGGTCCGATTTTGACAATTTGTGGGCGGAAGATGAAATTCCTTGAGAACACTATTTGTACAAAGTCTGCAGATGGACGAATCACAATGTGCTATATATTTAGGAGGTATGGGTAACCTCACACACCAAATTTTGTGAAAGTTCAAGTAGTTACTGAGAGGATTTGGCCTAAAGTGAGCAGTGCCATTCCGATTTTCACAGCAAACAAAATTGTTGCATTTGCGATGGTGATAATTTGTTTAGATACCGGAATATCCTTGGTACATATTGCTTCGAAAGTGAAGCTGACAGTATGTTATATATACTGTACTGACCTTTTCATGCCTGAATCGGAGGATATTAATGTGGACGTCCTATGGTTCCAACAAGACGAAGGAAGCTTTTGGTGAACGCTATATCTCGCGTGGTGAGGCTGTGGTGTAGCATCCAAGGTCATGTGATTTGACGCCACTGGACCTTTGCTTCTGGGATTATGCAAAGTCGCTTGCCTATTTAGATAAACCCAGACGATTGACGTCTTGTGAGAGATTATTCGCCTCATTATTACTGTTAAACCGCTCCAATTGCTATAAAAAACACGTTCTATTTCTGTTCGTCTTTTATTAGAGTAGAAGAAAGCATCTACAGCGGTGTACGAGACTTTAACCCGCTAAACCTTATTATTAACAACTCATGTTTCTCCCACGGGACCACAAGGCAAAGTATTACTTCATGGGGGAGAAGAAGACATTTAAGTCTCCTGTATTGTACGCACTGACTGTGCTTAATCTGTTGTAAATGTCTCAATCTTGTCATAATAATCACTTCGCTGGCCGCATTTTACAGAAGACTCGCACATAAGTGCAGTCAACTTTTCCTCCGTGAATCTACATCCAAGTGTGGTTTTTAGCTTTTCCTTTTCACCTGAAACCGAGAGCAATGATAGAGTACGGGCTTAAAGTTTTCTACACACTCTGTACATGTCGTACAATATGGATGATGAATGACTAAAGTCATGACGATATTTGTAAAAGTAGCTTCTATAGCAACTATGGCCACTGACTATTTTTGTCAGGCGGAATGTTGTCTTTCTATCCGCGAATGTATGTCCGGAATCAGTCTGTGAGTCCACCGTCCTTTGCATGAAGTTTGTCAACGTTGCTGCTACGTTGTAATGAGTTTGATTCTCTTCTTAAAGCATCACTTCTATTCGGCTATGTCCTATTACACTGTTTATTAGTATGGAAATTTGATCGTGACTTTTCATTTTCATCATTTACGAATCATCAGTATTACTATTTATACTGCTGTTCTCAACATAGAAATTCCAGACGAAGTTTTAAGAGAGTCACAAGAATACTGAACTTGTATATTTAAGCATGATCATTTCTAAAGTAACTGCATGGCTAAAGGGTCCGACATTTAACAGCCTTGAATCTTTCAGTATCATAGAGATAGTGGCTTAGTGCCTAGGAAGTTTATAGGCAATAGTCACAGGCTAACATCTAGCGAAACTGATGAGCCGATCTTAGTGTCACTGTTAACTCTACATGTGACGATCTCTGAAGTCTGCCTAGTTGCCGTGTTTGTTTGAAGCCGGACCCCGTATCCTTATTTTAACGATCAATATACTCAACTTCTGATATGGATTTTAGTCCCAAATTTCTGCTGGTAATCAAATTGAGCTACTTTGCATTTATTAGAAGACCCAACAAGGCTGAACAAATAAACTTGCATATCAAAGGCGAGTAGACTTTTGGTAAGCAGTTCATAAATTAAAATGTTCGATTTAGCATTGAAATTGTCGACTTCAATGTTGCTATAGTAGAATTTCCTTTCAGGCGGGTAATTTTTGAAACCATATGTCCTTCACCACTTCATAAAGATCTATACTTTTCAAGAGTCAAAGCTCTAAATTCATCACAACACCGCCGCATACTCCGCTTTCTGCGTCCAAGGCGCAAATGATCACTTTCAACATTGTATGCTGTCGGTAGTAACCACACCAACTCACAAACCACATACTTTATAAACGCAGATCTTCAGAATCAAGAATAACTAGCTGAAATTCCATAAATATTATCGAAATGAGATTACTTTGCGACTAATCATTGTGTTTTATATTTTATTGCCGCCAATTAATATGCGATTTCAGAAACGCCATTATAAATACTGAGGCTTTACACATTTGTGATAAGCTTTTATAAACTCAACTTTATTTAAATATTTGAAATTTATTACCACAAGCATACCATAAATAACTAGAAATGCACACAACTCGACGATTGCATCGACTGCAACTGCCTCCGTCGGCCAAGTACCTTGTTTATTTGCGCACACTGTAGGCACGCAAGTATTAATCTGCCGGCGAAATATTTTAGTAACTGGTATATACATTTAAATTGCTTGTACATATGTATGTTATGTTGGTGGCAGCAGTTAGTTGTAAGCAATGCCCGTCACACCGCAAGCAAGCAAATATTTTCGAGTTTTTGTTGTTCTCTTTGTAGCGCCAAATGGCTGAGGAGGTGGCCGCAAACGCCTATGGACCATAAATTTCCAATTTAATTTTATGCACATTCGATACTCATAAAATTGAGCTATTATCGATTAAAATCTAATATTTCAAACATCTTCTCATTCATTACACACACACGCACGCACACACTCGCGTGGCAGCGAGAACACTCAGCAAGTGTTAAAACTCAATGAAACGCTTATAAATCAACAAGTTAATTGAAATGGGATGTAACGCGGTGGCATGTTGGAATTTTTTCCGTTTCGACTTTTGTGCTGAGCGTTTTACTAGCTGGGCGTTTAAACGGCTAAATAGCTAAATGGCTACACAACTGCTGATGGTTGGTTAATAATGAGATTTGGGAAACTAAATGAGTGGGAATTTAAATCTCTGGTAATAATAGTGTAGAAATGCTAATGAGATTTCAAATGTTGGAAATCGAAGGATGATGATGCGCTGCAGTTACACCTACATAACTACTTATATATAATTATGATCTGCTCAGCCAACAACCTCGAGTTTCGTTTCCAAGATAGTTTATTTATTTTCAATGTAAGAAATGTAGAATCTTACACTGATTGTTTCTTATCTTCCCCTTTTGTGTTAGAATACTGAAATATAAGTTTTTAAGTATTTTTTTAACATATTTATTTTTATTCAACACTATAGCTTCTCCTTCTACACCGCCGTAGACACCGCTTACGCGATTATAGCCGAGTTATAAACAGCGCGCCAATTGGAGATTCCAAGTGCATACTGGTCGTGTTATCGGTGCGAAAATGAGCATCGAACAAAGAGCCAACATTAAATTTTGTTTTAAAATTGGTAAAAATTTTACCGAAACGTTTCAATTGATGAAACAAGTTTATGGCGATGATTGCTTATCCCGTAGCAGAGTGCACGACGTTCAACGTTTTCAAAGTGGTCGTGAGAACATAAATGACGATCAACATGTGGGCCAATCAAAATCCGTGATCACCGGAAATTCCATCGAAACTGTGCGTGAATTCATCAAAAATCAGCCGAAATCATCATTGAAATTCATGGAAATGGAATTGAACATCTCCAAAACATCAATTTATCGCATTTTCATCGAATATTTGGGCTTACGAAAGGTGGTTTGTTCCACACAAATTGATGGCGACCAAAAATTGCTCAGAAACCGTCTCATCGATCGACGCTTGTTACCGATTGTTTGACCAAAAGTCTCATTTTAACCATTAACCACTCCCTGTATTCACCTGATATAGCACCGTGCGACTTCTTCCTTTTCGCAAAAATCTATTTTCCCATGAAAGGAAAGCCTTATGCAGACGTAGAGGCCATTCGAAAGGCTTGCACCGGCATACTGGCGGCCATACCGGCAGAAGCAGAAGGAGACCATTTTGAATAAAATAAATTGATTTTGCCGAAAAAACCATTTGTTCCGTTTTTTTCTTTAAGTCCTGTTTACTTTGGAACACTCCTTGTACGAATCAACTCAACTAAAGCTGTTGAATTTAAAAAAAATATATTAGGAATATGAAGAAAACACCAGCAATACTTTGGAATTATAATAGTAACGAGCACGAGCTACACCGATTTCATTCAAATTCAGAGCTATTTTTAAGAAAACATATTAATTTCCAATCATTGAAATAACACACTAACAGGTGGTTTGAAAGTTCGCAGGCTGGCACAGAATTTATTTTTTTTATTTGATTTTATCATTCAATTTAAATATATTCGAGGGTGTTACAACTGTTAAAGCGGTAAAAACAAAAATTTCAATATAATTTTTTTAATACATTTGCCTTACACCTCACAGCATGCTTCAGTTTCTGCGATTACCTCTTCATTGTTGCTCGATTTCTTTTCAGTGAGCATTCTCTAGCAGTCTTGGGACAGGAATAGTCGCAAGTCAAATCTGGAGATTTCGGTGGATTCGGAAGCAATTCGAAGCCCAATTCATGAAATTTTGACATTATATTCATTGATTGCCGATACGGTGCGTTGTCTCAATAAAACCACCTCCATCTTCAAATAGCACAATTTCTTCACTATTTTATCCTTCAAACGCTGTAATAGTTAATATTAAACCAGGTTCAGCCCATTAAATTGATATCATAACCTTGCCAACACAAGTTTCTTCACCCAAAATGTTACATCTCATAAACTAATAGTACTACATCTGTCAAAATTGTGCACATATCTTTTAAAGAAACGTTATTCTCAGCAATTCAATAATGTATCTCACAGTTTGGCCTATATTTTTGGTAAACTGTGTTTTAAAACTTACACCTTGATTTAAATTTGTTGCCGAAAGATGCGATGCTCTTCATGCCATGCCTTCATTGCTACTTACTTTATATTCTCTAAGGAGAAAAAGAAATAATAATTTGGAATTAAAAGTTTTGATTGGACCATTACGCCTTTAAAAATCACAAAGCTCCTGGAACAGACGTGACACCTGCTTAAATTTATATTTCCATATGTTTAAGGTGGTTCAGCAGAAATGCGAGAGAGAAGTAATATTTTCAGTGTTAAAAAAGCAGAAAACTCTGCTTAATATAACCTATAACATATTTTTTAACATTCTGAAAGAACGATGGATGAGCTTGCTTGGCTGCTATTCAATCTTATGCTTGAAAAGGTGAGAAGGGAAGAAGTAAACACCAATATTTATCAAATCAACTAAAACTTTGGATTACGCTGACGATATACTTAGATATTTTGCGACATCTATAAAGGATTTAAAAACTGTTCACATAGAAAAAACTGCAAAGGTTATGAGTCTTACAATAAATGAATAAAAAACGAAAGTATTAATATCATAAACGACGAAATCAGTACACCAAAGAATTGGAGCATAACTTTGACGTAGTTGATGAGAATAAGTACTTAGAAGTAAATATGTAATTAAACCAAGTAAGGAAAGGTTATTTTCTATCGAGCGTATTGTGCGAAAGAGTAAAGCCTACCGTCAACAAACTGTTTGGATCTTATCAGTGTGGCTTTAGACCTGGCAAATCAACAACCGACTAGATATTCACCCTGCACCAAATCTTGGAAAAGACCCGTGAAAGGAGATTCGACACACGTCACCTCTTCGTCGATTTCAAAGCTGCTTTCGACAGCACGAAAAGGAGCTGCCGTATCGGTATCCCCGCAAAACTAATACGGCTGTGTAAACTGACGTTGAGCAACACCTAAAGCTCCGTCAGGATCGGGAAGGACCTCTCCGAGCCGTTCGATACCAAACGAGGTTTCAGACAAGGCGATTGCCTATCGTGCGACTTTTTCAAACTGCTTCTGGAGAAAATAGTTCGAGCTGCAGAACTTAATCGAGCAGGTGCAATCTCTTATAAGAGTGTACAACTGCTGGCGTATGCCGATGATATTGATATCATCGGCTTCAACACCCGCACCGTTAGTTCTGCTTTCTCCAGACTGGACAAGGAAGCAACTGGGTCTGGCAGTGAACGAGGGCAAGACGAAATATCTCCTGTCATCAAACAAACAGTCGTCGCACTCGCGACTTGGCACTCACGTCACTGTTGACAGTCATAACTTTGAAGTTGCAGATAATTTCATCTATCTTGGAACTAGCGTAAACACCACCAACAATGTCAGCCTAGAAATCCAACGCAGGCTAACTCTTGCCAACAGGTGCTACTTCGGACTAAGCAGGCAATTGAAAAGCAAAGTCCTCTCTCAACAAACACAAACCAAACTCTATAAGTCGCTCATAATTCCCGTCCTGCTATATAGTGCAGAGGCTTGGACGATGCCAACAACGGATGAGTCGACGTTGCGAGTTTTCGAGAGAAAAGTTTTGCGAAAGATTTATGGTCCTTTGCGCGTTGGCCTCGGTGAATGTCGAATTCGATGGAACGATGAGCTGTACGAGATGTACGATGACATTGACATAGTTCAGCGAATTAAAAGACAGCGGCTACGCTGGCTAGGTCATGTCCGGATGGACGAAAACACTCCAGTTTTGAAAGTATTCGACGCAGTACCCGCCGGGGAAACAAAGGAAGAGGAAGACCTCCACTCCGTTGGAAGGACCAAGTGGAGAAGGACCTGGCTTCGCTTGGAATATCCAATTGGCGCTATGTAGCGAAAAGAAGAAACGACTGGCGCGCGGTTGTTAAGTCGACTATAATTGCGTAAGCGGTGTCTACGCCAATTAAGAAGAAGCAGAAGGAAAGGCTAAGTTCGGGTGCAAACGACCATTTTGTGCTAAGAATCTAAGCCACTTTAAGATGAAAAACCAATCATATAGAGTAAAGTCTGTCGGATGTTCGAAAATCCTGATGTTAGTTATATAGTGGCTAGGCCAAGTTTTCGCTCAAATTTATCTATTTTAGGCACAAAGATACACTGTTATGAATAAGACACGCTCTCTTATTTTCATTGGGATAACTCACATATATGTGCCGATATGTGTGGTACAAAGTCACCCCGAAGATCGAAAATCTTTATTTTAAGTATATGAGGGATTAGGAAAGTATTGTTCCGATTCAACCAGTTTTTGACATACCGACATAACGTTATAAAAGAAGGATTATCCCTTAATTTCACTTATATATATAATACACTGACCGACATTTTCGAACAAAAATCAGCTATATGTACCGGGCTTTAAATATTCGGTACCTAAGGGCTTGAACAGTTTTGATTAATGATTTAAACAATTTTTGGTCATCTGGTGGCATACACTAAAGACATTATTCGTGCAAAGTTTTATCCCGTTATATTAATTGCTTAATCAAGTGGAATTTAAAATTGTTCTACATGGGAAGTAGGCGTGGTTGTTGATTTTGTCCATTTTCACAATATGACATAAGAATGTAAGAAAAATTTCACTTACTAAATTTGGCCGATATCGGTTTGTCGGGTACCGAGATATGAGATTTCACCAAAAAGTGAGCGGTGCCACGCCCAATTGAGGAGATATGCATATTAAACTTATTATTATAGGTCGGGGCCACGCCCACTTTTTCACAAAAATTTCCCCACAGGTGGCCCTTGCTGCTGCGATCCTCTGTACCAAATTACAGTCTTATATCTAATCTTGTCTTTTCTTAGTTTAGTGCTAAGTTATGGCACTTTATATGTTTTCGGTTAATGGCGATTTGTGGGAATCTACGAAATTGATTTTTTTTTTGTACTAAGAAAATTATGTACCAATTTTCATCAACATATCTCAATTTTTACTCAAGTTACAACTTGCACGGACAGACGGACGGGCGGACACACAGACAATCAACTGGATTTCATTTTTTCTCGTCATCCTCATCATTTATATATACAGTATTGGACAAAACTAAAGCACCGTCTATTGTGCTTTTTTTATGTCTAAATTTTTAAAAAATATAACAGGACTAGTTGGACAATTAATCTTGGTTACAATTATGTACTTATATTAATTCATAAAAAATATAACATTAGTTACATATTCTTTCGAGATACAAAATTTTAAACTTAAAACTTTTCAAATGTATGAACCTGAGTGGACAAAACTAAAGCACCCCCTAATATTTGTTAGAAAAAATAGTACCACGCTACTGTAAAAGTATGTTATTCTTTGAAGACGTTATCAATAAACCGTTACAAATATTATTGACACATTTTGTAAAGAGATTTTTGACGTCATCACTATTCAGTTCCGATTTAGAATTTAAGAATCAAAATTGATGGAAAATTCTTATTCAGCCGACTTAACAAATAAAATTATAAGTGACTGGCAAAACGGTTTATCTCAACATAAAATTAATTAAAAATATTCGGTGAATAGATCAATGGTGTCCCGATTAATAAATAAATTTCAGCAAACTGGCAATGTACTTTCTCGGCACAGCTGAGGAAGACAGCAAAAAATTACATAAAGAGACGATTCATTGATCAAAAATGTTACCCAAATTTATCCCACAGTCTTTTCCAATCAAATACAGAAACGCCTTTGTTTACTAGTTAATGTACGAACAATTAGAAGACGAGCTGTTGAGGCCGGGTTGTTCTGATGGCGTCCAGCTAGAAAGTCGTTTACTTCAGCGAAAAATTGAAAGGCCAAACTCATGTTTGCGACAGCTCATCTCGATTGGAGCATTCAGAAATTGAATATCATTTTATTCTCAGACGAATCGAAATCTAGTATTAAAGATTCGGATAGCATAAAATGTGTGAATAGGCCGAAAGGACAATGAATCAAACCTAAATATTGGTTTGTCAAAAAGTCTTGCGGTATTTTTATTGAATCAATTCGTGTGGCACCCATACATCGAGCTTCTTAGTGACTCCAAGCTTCTTCAAATGGTTTATAACGGTTTGATGACTACTATGCCGGTCTCTTTCGACCAATTCAGCGATTTTATCGTAATTTTCGACGACAGGCCTTCCGGAGCATGGCGCATCTTCGACCACCTCTACACCAGAGATCTGCATGCGGTGGCCGCAATTATTGTACACTTAGTCAGTACTTCTTGCTTCTGCGACTGAACACTGCATTGACTGATACGTGTGATGCTAAAGAGAAAGAAGTGGATGAAAGAACACCAGCGCAAAGCGAGGAGTGCGCATAACATATTGACTTCGGCAAAGAAGTGTTTCAAGTGTTACGCACGAGACAAGCAGACACTTTGTTTGACTTGTTGCCGAAGGCATAAGACACTGCGTTTAGCTTATTGCCGAAGGCATGACACTTTATTTGACTACCAACAACATGCTTTTGGCGCTAACAGAGGAACGCAATTGAACGATGGTTGTATATGTAGCATACATTACACATTTACCTATTAACTAGAAAAAAATACAATTTGCAGTCTTGTACTTTTACCTTTTATTTATTATTCAATATGTGGTGCGTTTATAATTTTCAACGGAGTGTTGATATATCACAATTATTTGTTGAAATTTTTATAATAGGAATGTAAAAATAATAAACTATCGACTGCATTTGGCGCTAGTCGGCTTCGCTTCTCAGTGATAATATTGCCAGCCATTGAAAAAGCTCGTTCAGCCGCTGCACTGCTAGCAGGAGTTGAATGAATTTGAAAAGCTAATTTTGATAAACGAGGATAGTTTTTGGAATTATTTGCCCACCATTCAAATAAGTCAAAATCTCCCGTAATTTTAACTTTTTCCTGGCTATACCGTTCCACTTCTCCTTCAGGAGTTTCTGATGCTGTCGGTGCTGAGTCTTCTAACAAACTTGGTAGAAAGAACTGAATATCTTGATTGGGATAGGGTGATGGAGTCGTTCTAGTTGCTGTTGAAAAACTTGCTAAGTTATTAGATGAATTTCGCGAAACTGGCGCAGACAACTGTGGAACAGGGCTTTCGGAATCAGAAGTAATATTAGCCAGTGGTATTGATTGGAAAGAATCTGCTGCAGTACATTCTAATTCTTCAATGCGACATATGCAAAAATTTTTAATATCGCGGAGATCGTTACATTGCATATTTACAGCTGGCGGATATAAAAAGAATGCAGCCTTATGCCACAAGGTCAAATTCTTCACCCAAATATCGTCTACATTTTGAATTATTTTTTCTTTCAAAACAGAAATAGCGCCAATATCTTCGCTATTAGGTTTACAGAGGTCTTAAATTTTATAAATCGAAGGTAAAACAAAACACAAAGAGGGTGAGCTGCAAGTTTGCAACTTTTTGAAAATAATTTCAATGTTCTTACACAATTCAAGTAAGACTTTCAGTGTTGAAATATTTATGTGTAAAAGGCGCTGCCTTCCTTCTTTCTCACTTAGCAATTCATTTATAATAAACCAGTTATCAACGATCGATTTTATCATGGCGTAATTGGAATTCCACCGGGTTGGGCATGGACTTTTGAGAGAAGTTGTAAGCCTGTTTTGCAAATTTGCTTTTTTAAAATATTTTACGAGATTCTTGCACAACTCTAATATTTCAGTGAGCTCAGTAGTTTCGTCAAATGATTTATCTAACACATTTGCTAATAAATGGCTACTACAACTAATGCGTGTGTAGTTTTCCAATGCTTTAACCATATTCGAACCTCTATCTGTTACGAATTTTATAGCATTCATATTTTGCACACCGAACTGACTAAACATTATTTTTAACTTCTTTAAAATATTGTCACCGGTTGATCTCTCAAAATCCATTGATTTCAATCCTAAAGTGACATCAACAAGTTTAAAATCGTGGTGGTAGTGCAACGTGACTCCTAAAAAATTTCTTTTTACGTAGTTGTCTGACCACATATCTAGTGTAACAGAAGCACATCCACTTTTTACAACGTCGTTTATTTCACTCTTAATCGTTTCCTTTATTTCATCTGCTGACTTTTGTACCTTGCGCGAAACTGTTGTTGGATCTGGCACCAAGTCTTTTATGTCTACATTTTCCCCATAGGTTGCACCTATCTTTATAAAAAACTTGACTAACTTTGCGAAGCCTGAGCCACTGATACCATAAAATGGCCTACAATCTTCAGTAACCCATTCTGCGCATGCTTCAATAGCTTTTTTTTTGTCTTCTTCTGTTACAGTTTTTAAAACTGCTGCATGTTTGATGGCTTGGCAACAAGTATGCCGATTCAGGTTGGATGTGTAATTTTTATTACATTTAAGAACTTTGCGGCATTTGCGGCAGTATACCATCCCTTCTACTCTGGTACCATCTGTTTTCAAAACCTCTGACAATATGTTCCAAATGAAACTTCTTCCCTTGTGTTGCATTGATAAGGTGTAAACACCATTCGCAATTTGTTCAGTGATAAATGCTTGTGTATCGGACATTATATAAAATCTATACAAAAAACACATATCCATACATAAAATAACTCATTTATTTCGTGAACACATACATACATACAATATACATTACAGAATAATATCATTACATTACTTACTGCTTATTAAGTTACAAAGTTATATTAAACAAAACTGCCAAGTTTTCAATTCCGTGTAAACAAACCGAGCGCAACAGAATAACTGAAATTATGAAATAAGCGTGCCAGTCAAGTGTCGTTGAATTGTTGTAACGGTAAAAAAAACAGTCAAATAAAGTGTCATGCCTTCGGCAATAAGCTAAACGCAGTGTCTTATGCCTTCGGCAACAAGTCAAACAAAGTGTCTGCTTGTCTCGTGCGTAACACTTGAAACACTTCTTTGCCGAAGTCAATATGTATATGCAGGCTTAAATTGATCGTCACATGCGGTGGTGGTGTGCGCTTGCACTGCATGCTTTGCGCTGGCGTTCAGTCATCCACTTCTTTTAATGTAAGTAGGCTTAAAGTCAGAGAAACAGCAGCGCATGCCGATCTCTGCTCTACACCAGAACGAAAACGTTGAAACCGTCGTTGTGCGGTGGAAATGGCGGTTTGAGATACATTTTTGCCTTTATCATCGTAGTTCTGTAAAATATGCCGTATTTTCTCTTTATTTTGCTCCATGTTTGCGACGCTATAACTCACGAACGACTTAAAAGAAACGACAATCAATCAAACACGTGTTAGCGCGTGAAATGAGCTTTCCAAAAAGGTATAGCATGACCCGATGCGACGAATAAAACTAGAACTACGCGCTTTCAGCGCCAACTAGCGAAAATACCGCAATACTTTTTTGTCAAACTAATATTACGTTGCGGCCATTAAATATGGCTTTGGTAATGTTATGGTCTGAAGATTTTTCTCTGGGCACGGGACTGGACCTATTCATATAATAAATGGAATAAGGCACCGGTTTGCTTACACCGGCATTTTTAAAAAACGGGATGTTACCGTATGATGAAAAGGATATGCCACTATATGGTGTTTGCAGCAGGACAATGTTCCTAAGCATATCTCTAGGCATTGAAAAACTTGGTTGTAAAGTTACAGAGTTGATGTTTTAGATTTTCCGGCGTAATTACTCGGTGTTAAATCCATCGAGAACTTACAAGAGATCGTTAATTCCAAAATAAATATGGAAAACTGTAAAACCAAGGATCAACCTTTAGAACCGGAACAAATTGCTTGGAATGGCATACAACATGATATATAGTAAATAATTAAATTTCTTCTATGCCTAAAATATGCGTTTCAGTCACCAAAAAAAAAAAGGATTTGCTCCTATTTTTTAATTTTCAGACATTATTTTTAAACCGATGTAAGAGGTGCTTTAGTTTTGTCCAGTTAATTTTTGAACCATAAATGTTTTTGTTGTTTTAACTTATTTAATTTAGAAAACTGAAAATGAAAAGCTTCATTTTAATAAAAATTAATAAGCAACTCATTGAAAATTTTACATTTATTTACTTTTATTATCTGAAACAACTGAGTTCGAGCTGAACCATAGTAGGGGGTGCTTTAGTTTTGTCCAATACTGTATATATCTTGCGTAGTTTTAGGTAATACGTATAACCGTTAGGTGAACAAAACTATTATACTCTGTAGCAACTGGTTGCAAGAGTATAATGCACAATTTACTTATCTGCGGAAATAAACCAAAGATTAATAATAGCCGATAACCAAAGCTACATCTACAGCTCGATGATGGCTATTACTAAAGTAATTCTAACGTCTTTCACTAATTTATTTCAGATTATTAAATACTACATAACTTTATATTTTTTTTTTATATTAGAAACTAAGTAATTTTTTTTACATGTTTTCAGATTAATAACACTGTTTGGCTCTTCCCATAGTACGGATTTCCCCTTTGGTTCTTTGAACCCACCGGTGATCTATAAAACTAGAAAGAACTTGTTGCAATCATCAATTCAAGTAAACACTCATTTATCTCTCTACTTTTTAAGATATTTTGCGGTAATGAAAAAGTGACGTAAATGCACTTGCAGTGTAGCAAATAGATGTACCCTGCCATTTATTAGCTGCTTTGGGCCATTTTCTTCATCAACAATTTCAGTGGTCTCCAAGCTCAACCTGCCAAGCTGTCAACGACGTAACCGCACTCAAGCTGCACTGTCTTGCAGTCCGACTTATGGAAAAATAAATAAATGTTTAAATAAAAATAATTGAATCGACTAATTGCAACTGCGTACGCCTGAAAGTCACTTAAATCACTTAAATATTATAAATTAAAGATTTTGCATATATTATATCGAATATTATTACATATTTATAGTAAAAAGGAGTGTCGCGCGACATTTCCAAACTGGCACTCAGATTTAACAAGCTTTCGACCGACCAACCGACCGACCGACCGACCTCTTTTCAACAAACATGCACCGCCAACTGTTGAATATTCATTTGGTGGCGATGTGTGTGTGTGTGTTAGATGAGATGTGGCGTATGTTAATCATTGCTAAAGTCATAACTTATCGGCATTTGTACTAGCGTCAAATAAATTTTCCATGCGATATTATCGCGAATACTTGCATGATGCGGAGAGCCTTACGAGCTTTCAACTGCAACTTGAGCACTCCGCTTCTTCGCTTCATTTCAAGTCGAACCAATAGAGATGTTACCAACGTTTACGTGCATACATATGTGTGTATGTGTGTCCGAAAAGATCGCACAAATATCACGAGTAAATATGTACTTTTATTGCGAAGTTAGTGCTTTTGAAGTGTGCAATTTAGTGATCGGCAATTTGCTGCCGGTTCGACATTGTTGACGAATCGAACAAGCCGCTTGAAGCAGTAATTTCATGCAACTTTAATGAGTCGCCAATTATTTTTGCCCGTAACTGACGCGAAAAGTCGATATTCTGTCGAAGGTGACGCTGATATCCACATACAGAGAGGCATGCATAAATTTAGGCAGATGTATGTATGTACAGAGGCAGCACACGTAGCATTTAGTAGGGTATAGTAGCTTATAGTATATATGTATGCACATATTCGCCATGACCCTAGCAGCACGAAGACAAGCGAAGTTTTGATCTGGAAGTCAATTGAAATTTCCCAATTTAACTATTGACACTCAAGAACGCAAAAATAAGCACATAGATTCCTAATAGTGACTGCAAATCTCAACGCTGATTGTTCTATGAGTGTGTGTGTGTGTGGATGAGCAAAATATTTACATTTAATTTTGAAATTTTCATGAGTAATTCTGCGGTCCGCTTCGTGTGTCGTGATAGTTTAGCCGTGTTTACATGGAAGTTCCATTAGTCTCTAACCCATCCATCACACTTTTGGAATTTTCGACTCACTAAACACTATGTAGATGATTGAGACAGCAACAACAATACACGACAAGTGCACGACAACAATGCTTAGCGGTTGTTGCTGTCGCCGAACGGAAGTTGTTGTAGTGTCACTAATTGTCATGATCGTAAATCACTCGTGTCATAAAAGTGCGCGCGAGATGTGTTGTTGCTGTCATAGAAATAATGCCAATTTGAATTTTTGTAATAAAGTATTTTATTGACAGTTTGAGTGTGCAATATCACACTCACTTAACAAACAAAGTCATGAACAGTGTGCTGCAGAGTTTGCACCTTTGGCCTAAGCCACTGAAAGCATTACATAATTACCGCAACACTCGCATTTGCATGTGTCATACTTTTCCAAATAACAAAATTCAATTTCGTAAATTTTATTTTTTCAAAAAGTATTTCTTCTGCAAAAAAGCGTCGCCAACGGCGTGGCAAGTATTTCGTCTAGTTGGCCTTGTTTTATTGTTCCTTTCTGCTTCATCGAAGACTGGTTTCCAGCGACATGACACGAGACACGACGCATAAGTTATCCAGTTATTTATTCGAATGTTTTATTTAATTCAATATATAAATTATATTTAATTATTTTGTTTATACTAGTGCCATGTCTGAAGTTGTTAGTGCATACTCGCGAGCTGTTTTGTTCCGTGACCGAAGCCACTAGCGTAAATCGAAAAGTTACTTACAAAAACCAACGGTAATTTGTATTCCTGTTATTGAAAATACTCCGAACTTGAGTTCTTCGCAATTTTTGGTTTTAAAAATATCGTTTAGAGCCCATTATTCAATTAGTGGAAAAGCGAAAAAAATTCTCTTGTTCAATTTTGTTTGGTCAGCTAAATCAGCTAATTTGAAAATCTATTTTTCAAATCGGATCTCTACGAGTTGGATATTACCGCTTATACTCACATAAAGTTTTAATTATGAGTTTTTAGTGTATTTTACAAGACTGAAATTTTTGGAACAAAGCTTAAAAGATACGTACTATACTACCAAGCTTCGTTTAAATTGGAATGGAATTAACTCTTTCGTTGCAAGTCCCTAAGATGCTGAAGAAGAGAAATCCGCTTAATTTTTTCATACACAGAGAATTGTCAATTTCAGGCATTTTGAGCTCTACCCTATCCTAGGGCGTGAATTAAACATTTTGTACTAGCGTCAAACTACGTAATTTCCGTTTGATACCCTTGTTTTTGCCAATTATTATTTCCTTCGCCCATTTATTCGCTCAAATAGTTTTTTAGACTATTGCAGATTATATAACTTGTTAAAACATAAAACTCATCTATTTTCGGATATGTTGACGTGCGGTTTTTAATGCACAAGGGCTGGTGCGAATCTTGGCTGCAACAAGATAATGGTCCGAGTCGATGGTAGCACCTCTAGAACACTTCCGTCTATCACAACATAATCGATCTGGTTGGTGGCTTTTCGATTCGGAGACAGCCAGGTAGCTTGATGTATTTTCTTGTACCGGAATCTAGTACTACAGATAACCATATTTCGGGCCTCGGCGAAATCGATTAGCCTCAACCCTTTTGGGGATTTTTCGTTGTGGAGTTGAATTTACCGACTGTAGTGCCAAAGATATCTTCTTTGCCCACCCTGGCGTTAAAGACGCTAAGCACGAGGTCTCATAATCACACTCCAAGCGCTCATAGAAGGCGCAATCAGAGATATATATATTTCTCGCTTTGATGCGAATTGTGGGTAGACGTTCATTCGCCGGAGTGAATGATAGTACTCGGCGACGAAGTCTCTCTACTACCACGAATCCCACACCAAACTTGCACTCCTTTATATGGTTACTTCAGTAAATGCCACAAGGACCTACTTATCTCTGTCCTTGCCCCGTCGATCGCATTTCTTGGACAGCGATGATGTCAGCCTTCACCCATCAACCAGCTGGATGTTCTTAGGCTACCCAGAGGATACTTGGTTAAAGACCGGAAGTCGTGAGCTGCTTGAACCATATGCAAAAGAATAATTTCTGGGCACTCCCAGATGAATGGCGATCAGAGCACTTTCCTCACTTGCGTGAACTTCTACACATGACTCCATCCTATACACCCGCGTATCTACAAAAGAATTTAAAGCAATAACGTTAACGATTGAAAGTGACAACAATTTGTCCCTTACAGCAGATTACAGTCCCCCAGGAGATCAAATGCGATATGTATAGGTTTGCAGAGAGGCAGAGAGTTGTTGAAAGCTCTTCACATGACTAGATGTAGTATAATGTCTACTGGAACACCAACTTACTCTCCAACAGATCCACCTAAAACAACAGATCTTATTGATTTTTTTCATTACCAAACATATATCTTCAAATTATATGTGCAGAGAAAGCGTTTTGGGTATGACTTCAGACCATTCACCAATATATTTAACTAGCTTTTTCTCAATCAGATCAGACATGGGCCAAGAGCGATATAGAGAAAGCAAATGTTTTTCCGGAATACTTTGAAAGTGTCTTTGAACCATATAGAACCTGATACTTATGCCAATCACACCAAAACTCCTCTACGAACTATCGATGAGGTATGTGCAGAAATAAAAAAACTGAAGTCTAAAAAATCACCTGAGTTTGACCTTATTACCATCGAAATTTCAAAACAGCTTCCACAAACTATACTACATCCAATACGTATCTATTTACTAAAAAACTACAGAGATGATTATGTTCAATAAACCTGGAAAACCAGCGCATGACTTTACTTTGCATCGGCCGATATATCTCCTGCCAGTACTTTTAAAGCTTATTTAAAAACTGCATGCTGTGCGTCTTACATAGTACATAGAATAGTTCAGAATAGTTCGAGTCATTATAAATGCCTTTAGAAAAGAAGAAAAAAAGTTTGCTCGGTCGTCTTCCTCGATGTTTCTAAAGCTTCTGATAAAGTTTGTCCTGGCGGGCACTTAAACAAAACAAAGATGGTTCTACCAAAAAAATATTACATTACCCTAAAATCAAATCTGTCGGAAGGTTTTTTTCGAATTAAACATGAAATATTTACTCTGATTTAAATAAATTAAAAGCTATTGTTTCTCAGGAATAATGCGTTAGGGCCCATCTTTTACCTACTCTTTACGTAAGATTAAACGGACCTACATCAGCTAATGTTGATTTCACATACAATAATATATCTACAAGGAGTGTTCCAAAGTAAGTAGTAAAAAAAAACAGAACAAAGGATTTTTTCGGCAAAACCAATTTATTTTATTCAAAATAGTCTCCTTTTGCTTCAATACAGCTTTTTGCGCGGTCCAAAAACATGTTGAACGAGTGTTTTAGCTCGTTGGCCGGTATGGCCACCAGAATGCCGGTGCACGCCTTTTGAATGACAAAATGCGACAAATCGATGTTTTGGAGATATTCCATTCCATTTCCATGAATTTCAATGATGACTTCGGCTGAGTTTTGATGTGCGTGAGCCACAGCTTCGATGGAATTCCCGGTGATCACGGATTTTGTTTGGTCCACATGTTGATCGTCATTTATGTTCTCGCGACCACTTTGAAAACGTTGAAACCACTCGTGCACTCTGCTACGGGATAGGCAATCATCGCCATAAACTTGTTTCATCAATTGAAACGTTTCGGTAAAAGTTTTACCAATTTTAAAACAAAATTTAATGTTGGCTCATTGTTCGAAGCTCATTTTCGCACCGATAACACAAACATACTGACACTTAAAACGCAATAACTTCACTTCCAATCCATGAAATGAAATTCTGGACACTGGACACTGGACACTCGATAAAGAAAGCAGATTCTAACGCACCAGTAACATATAGATGGCGCAACCAGAGGGTGCTAGATTCAAAAAGTCCTGTTTACTTTGGAACGTACCTTGTAGCATGCTTCTGTATACAAGCGGCATGCAAATACCATATCACAACACTGCGAAATACCCAAGCATAACCCTGGACACAAAACTTAGATGGAGTGCACATGTTAAAAAGAAAGAAGAATAATTATAATTCTTGTCTACAAGCAGCTGTTCAGACTAGTATGGGATATGGTAACTCGAAAAAGAGCTCAGAGATGATAATTCCGAAATCGCTTCATTCTCATTATTGTTCGAAATATAAATAAAATGAAGCAAATTAATTAATTCACAATATTGAATTGTATTTTTAGTTTGGCTATCTAAAGCATAATATAAGGTATTCACCAGAGAGCTGCAATGAGTAACAAATTTTTGTTTGTACTTAAGTACTGATCCGTTACTCTGTCTGATTCTGCCAGTTCAGTTCATGTACACGAAGTGAACTGTTTTCTTCGAATCAGCGATAGAGAACAACTTTGTGTCACTAGTGATCGGCTTATACCTGATTTGTTTATGAACGTTCATTTCAGCAGAAAATACCCGAAGTGATGCATACTTATGCTTCAATGATTGAAATGATCGACAGCGTTCGGTTTGTATATCATCCCCTAAACACTGATGTAGTCGGCACTTCTGTTCTATTTTAAATACATATGTAATATGTATAATGGAAATTCCATCAAGTACATACATATATGAAATAGATGTACATATATATGTATGTATGTACGTACTCGATGGAATTTCCATTGTTTACGCATCGAAAATTCGTAACATGCGCACATATTCAAAGCTGATACATTTTTTGCCACACATGATTCAAATCAGTCTAGCAGAAAATTGTTGTTTTTTGCTATACTTATAGATTTACCCATAAATTTACTCGAAGATTTACTTATAGTTTACCCAAAGTTTCATTTCAATTCAAAGAATCGTCGCAACTCTGTGAACTGACGTGATACGATTGGAACCGAAGCCGTTTTCATCTAATTCCATACGTTTACACGATCGTGATTGCCGAAGAATAGATTGTTCGTGTTGCATCAGGTCAGTTGACGCTGGCAGATATGTACATGAATTGATTAAGAATGTTGCCTATGCTGAACTGAATTGATTTGATTGTGTTTTTGGCACGACTGTTTGTTCTGATTTTAGCATACTCGTTGCAGCTCTCTGGTATGCACCTAAAAAAAAATCACTCAAAAGTATGTGTGAACGTACATAATACTAATAATACAGTACTCATTGCAAATAATGGATTAAAAAAAATCTTAATTAATATATGTTTTTTCCATTGTCTTATTATATTCCATATTCTTATTGTAATTAAATCGGATTGAAAAATATAATCCTAAACTAAGAAATACATGTTAAAACACATTTTTTTTAATCTGCATTCGCTCTTGGGTACATCGCGTTCTATCATTTTGGTTATCTTTCAAACAGGGAAGCTTATTTTTAATAAAATATCAACATAATAAAGCTCTTTTTGTGTTGTTTTTATGTAATAAGTTTTTCACTAAGAAATATGTAATACTTTTAAAATAAAAAAAAAAATATTTGTTATATTTTCTCAATTCTTATTTCAAGGAGTTTGGGATAAAAATTAAAACTGTACCTTTTTGTTATTAATATAGTTATTAGTAATATACCCAGACGTCTTGGATTAAAAATGAAAAATTTTTATACCAAAATCAACACATTTGAAAAAAAATTTGCAATCCTCATACGCAAAAATTAAAAAAAAAATAAGTATTTGGTAAATTCTTTCCTGTTTTGATATAATTTTCTATTTTTGCTTTTATTATTTTTTCTTCCTATTTTATTTCCCACATTGTCTGTTGTTTGAATTAATAGCCGAAATGCAATTTCTTCTCTATTCACCAGTTCTCAACTAATAGAGCATAACTCCACTATTTACTAAACAAATAAAAAAGAGTGATAAAAACAACACTTTCATTTTCCAACTATTTACTAATTCAGCCAGTGCTTCGCGGCTGTACTTTGCCGCACTAAAATAAGCTTAGGCTTTTAAGGCTTTGTCAATATTTAAGGCAAATAAAAGCATTTTCAGACACACTCTACTAACCAAATAGGCAAACAAAGCTTTGCTTACATTGTGTGAATACAATTGATTGCTGGGGTAAAGTTTTTATTTAGATTTATACTGTAATTAGAAATTAGACTCAATTGGGAAGTGAATTTAAAAGTGAAAGAGAGCAAGTTCGCTGCTTAAGTCTTTTGAACACATGTAAACATTATGCGAAGAATTCGTAATGTATTCCATGAATTTAGAAAAAACTCCAACTCTTTCAGTCATTGCGACAATAAGTGATTACCTTTAAGTAATTTTGCGATCGCCACTTAATTGCTTTAAATTCGTTGTAATAAAATATGTTTATTGCGAAATCTAAATAATTAAGCTTTTGATCGTTTCTTTGAAGCAATAAATTAAATTTCGCCCGAAAGCAAAAGCGCTACGATTCAAGTGCAATCAACAAAGTTACTGTTATTACTAGTTGTGTGTGTTGATATACATAATCACATAGCAAAAATTTACTTTAGGGTGGTACGAAAGCAAAGGTTTAAATTCTTGTAGATTTTATGGCCAAAAACACCCCAATCTTGATGGTTATAAAATTCACTAAAAGTACTTTTTAACATATGGATATTGGTCGGACTTAAAAAAAACCTATTTATAGAAAAGTAAAAATGAAAAAATCAGGGCTTCCTGAAGAAGTATTGTGAATGAATTTCTGTGGAGAAGTGTGGTAACTGGCGAGTGACACGTGCCATGTTTTGCTCCAAGGCCTGAATCGAAGCGGGACTTTCCGCATAGACTTTAGTTTTACATATCCCTAAACGAAAAATTCTAACAGTGTGATATCACACGATGAAATTATCTGCTGCTTTCCATGATGAAATGACTAACAACACTGAGCAAACATATATTGACAGTCTGACATGACTCTGTCTAAAACGGGCTATTGAAGAAAGTATCTCTAATTGGATCACCCTTTATATGGAAAGTCAGAGATGTTCGCTTTAAAAATAAAATGTTTAATTGTTAGCAACAATGTTCAGCCTTTAGGATTGTTTGTTGGTAAAATGACTTGCAAACGCATATCGATTAAACGTTTGAATTCTGATTTTAATGTAACATAGAATATGTAATCACATTAGTTAATTTTTGAAAACCATAGTTAATAATATCATAAACAAAGTGTACACAATAATTAATTTATATATAATAAATAGTATTTATACCCAAAGATTTAAGACTTGCCGGCCTCTTTAACGGTTTGCCTAAAACCCTTTTATTAGTTAATCAAAAGTTATTGACCACCTTAATCTCTATACCCCCTTAGACCTTTTCCGCTTGCGAATTGAAATCATTAACGCCAACAAAAACAATGCCGGAGAACGCCCTTCATACCTACTAACGCGCTCGCCTTTGCAGGTTTCATATTACTGACAAAGCTTCTGAATGTTACGCATTTGTCTGCGGATGAGACATCGCTTCCGCTCAAATAACAACAAACACATTCAATAGCGTATTATTATTGACATAACTACATAAATAGACAAAGCAGTCGCCACGTCAAATCAACAAACCACAATACAAAATTTTCATTAGAAAAATATTAATGAATTCCAAAAAATTAAAAATATGCATATACCTGTATCCATAACGTATGGGTCGGTTTTCTCACGTTTGAAGTGTAAGCGCTTTGGCTGGTCAGTAAATGAAATATTGGGTAGTCGAAAAAGTCGTTTTGTATTTCTAATCAAATTTCAACTTATTGTTTTATATTCAAAATAATAAATAAACAAATATGCAACATTTTGGTCGTCCACTTTTTGTCATTTTTTCGCTAGAGACATTATTCCATCAATGTAAAACTTCCATCAGTATATATCGAAATTTCCGGCACGGAAACGATCGAACCATTGCGAATTTCTTTATTATTTTCACTTATTTTTGACCTGCTGTAACTTTTTTTAAATTTCCCCGAATTATTTTTTGTTTAAATAAAGCTTAAAATCTCACATTTCCATCAAAATATGGTATGACACAATGTGATTGGTAGCACTGGAGACATAAATAAGGCAAAGTGTCAAAGTTGGGAAAATTCGATGTTACCTTTGCATTTGATGTCCAAACTTTTTGATATCATTTTTATGACACAATTTTACTTTTTCTTCAAAATAGAGCTCGATCTTGCCAATTAACTCTTCATATTTACTAAGTTTCTTTACAGTGGATGTGCACTTTGGGTCAGAGAATTAGAAAAATCCACTGGGAACCATATCCGGAAATACGGTATATATTCAAAGATGACCAAAGTTCCAAATCATTGTTTTGATATGCTTAGAATGTCAACTGTCTCGATCAAACTCATTTTATGGTCGTCTAAATTATTTTACGAATTGTTTGGTGTTTTTGCTCGCAACCGCCTCTTCAGACGTTCACTGACCAAGTATCCTCTGGGTAGCCTAAGAACATCCGTTTGAAGAAGAGCTAACGTGAGAAGGCGAAACATTCACTCCGCACGGTTGTGCGCTGGGTTTGGGACCCGCCACGTAAAAAATCATACCAATGAAAAGGAACAACAAGCCTCAAGTTTAGTGTGGGATTCGTGGTGGGAGAGAGACTGCGTCGTCGAGTACTATCATTCGCTCCGGTGAATGAACGTCTAGCCACAATCCGCATCAAAGCGAGGTTCTTCAACATATCGCCGATTTGCGCCCACGTCCCGACGGAAGAGAAGGACGATGTAACCAAAGATGCCTTTTATGAGTGCTTGGAGCGCACTTATGAGAGTTGCCCCCGCCACGATGTCAAAATCGTGCTTGGCGACTTCAACGCCAGGGTGGGCAAAGAAGGTATCTTCGGCACTACGGTCGGTAAGTTCAGCCTCCACGACGAAACATCCCCAAATGGGTTGAGACTGATCGACTTCGCCGAGGCCCGAAATATGGTTATCCCTAGTACTAGATTCCAGCATAAGAAGATACATCAAGCTACCTGGCTGTCTCCGGATCGAAGAACCACCAACCAGATCGATCATGTTGTGATAGACGGAAGACACGTCTCCAGTGTTCTAGATGTGCGTGCGCTCCGAGGTCCTAACATCGACTCAGACCACTATATTGTTGCAGCCAAGATTCGCACCCGCCTCTGTGCAGCAAAAAACGCACGCCAACAAACACAAGGAAGGCTCGACGTCGAGAAGCTGCAATCACAACAGACAGCCAAACGATTTTCTACTCGGCTTGCACTCCTGCTCTCTGAGAGCACTCGTCAACAACTCGGTGTAAGGGAACTGTGAGACGGCATTTCAAACTCCTTACGTACAGCTGCAACCGAAACCATTGGTTTTCGAAAAATGAAAAAGAACAGCTGACACGACGAGAAGTGCCGTGTCGCAGCGGAGAGAAAACAGACTGCCTACCTCGCAACGTTACGATCGACCACAATACGTGCGGGATGGGATAGATACCGAGAGTTGAAGAGGGAAGCGAGACGCATTTGCAGAAAGAAAAAAAAGAGGCCGAAATGCGTGAGTAGCTTGATAAGCTGGCCTACAGGGGTAATGCTCGAAAATTCTACGAAAAAATTCGGCGGCTTACAGAAGGTTTCAAGACCGGAGCATACTCTTGTAGAACCCCCAAAGGTGATCTAGCCACCGATGCCCAGAGCATACTTAAATTTTGGAGGAAACAGTTCTCCAGCCTGTTGAATAGCAGTGAACGTACAACGCCAGGAGAAGGCGAACCCCATACCCCAATCAATGAAGCAGACGTTCCATTGCCCGACCATGAAGAAGATCGAATAGCAATTACCGCCTGAAGAACAACAAAGTGGCGGGGGCCGATGGTTTGCCGGCCGAGGTATTGAAAAACGGCGGCGAAGAACTGATTAGGAGCATGCATCAGCTTCTCTGTAAAATATGGTCGGATAAAAGCATGCCCAACGATTGGATTTTAAGTGTGCTATGCCTAATCCATAAAAAGGGAGACCTCACAATCTGCGCTAACTACCGTGGGATTAGACACCTCAACATCGCGTATAAGGTTCTATAGAACGTATTGTGTGAAAGATTAAAGCCCATCGTTAACAATCTGATTGAACTTTATCAGTGCGGCTTTAGACCCGCCAAATCAACAACCCTCCAGATAATCACTATGCGCCAAATCTTGGAAAAGACCTGTGAGAGGAGAATCGACACGCACCACCTATTCGTCGATTTCAAAGCTGCTTTCGACAGCACGAAAAGGAGCTGCCTCAATGCCGCGATGTCTGAATTTGGTATCCCCGCAAAACTAATATGGCTGTGTAAACTGACGTTGAGCAACACCAAAGCTCCGTCAGGATCGAGAAGACCCCTCCGAGCCGTTCGATACCAAACGATGTTTTAGACAAGGCGACTCCCTATCGTGCAACAGATGGAAGAAGTGGAGAAAATACATATTTCAAGCTGCAGAACTTAATCGAGCAGGTACAATATTTTATAAGAGTGTACACTGTACAGCTGCTGACGTATGCCGATGATATTGATATCATCGGCCTCAACCCCGCGTCGTTAGTTCTGCTTTCTCCAGACTGAATAAGGAAGCAAAACAAACGGTTCTGGCAATGAACAAGGGCAAGAAGAAATATTTCCTGTCATTAAACAAACAGTCGTCGCACTCCCGACTTGGCTCTCATGTCACTATTGACAGTCATAACTTTGAAGTCGTAGATAATTTCGTCTATTTAGGAACCAGCGTAAACACCACCAACAATGTTAGCCTGGAAATCCAACACAGGATAACTCTTGCCAACAGGTGCTACTTCGGACTGAGTAGGCAATTGAGAAGCAACGTCCTCTCTCGACGAACAAAAATCAAACTCTATAAGTCACTCATAATACCCGTCCTGCTAAATGGTGCAGAGGCCTGGGCGATGACAACAACTGATGAGTCGACGTTGCAAGTTTTCGTTAGAAATGTTCTGCGAAAGATTCATAGCGTTGGCCACGGCGAATATCGCATTCGATGGAACGATGAGCTGTACGAGATATATGACGCCATTGACATAGGTCAGCGAATTAAAAGGCAGCGGCTACGCTTGCTAGGTCATGTTGTCCAGCTCTGAAAGTATTCGATGCTCTACCCGCCAGTACCACGGGGGAAGCATAGGAAGAGGAAGTCCTCCAATCCATTGGAAGAACCAGGTGGAAAAGGACCTGGCTTCGCTTGGAATATCCAATTGGCACCACGTAGCGAAAAGAAGAAACGACTGGCGCGCTGTTGTTAACTCGACTGTAATCGCGTAAGCGGTGTCTACGCCAATTAAGAAGAAAAAGAATAGTTCAATATTTTATAAATGTGTGTGTAAATTTTCAACTTGCATGGTAGTTAAAAATTATTTCTCGAAAGCAAGATTTGGATTGTATTGGACGATTATATTTTTAGTGTCTGGTATAATTTTTTGCTCTCAGTTATTGACCGAATTTTTAACCTCACAACGGAAGAAACTACATATAATCGAATATATATTATATAAAAATTGCTTACAAATTAATAAAGACACACTAGGCACTAAATCAAAGTATACATTTCGCAGATGTTTTAAAATAGATAATTAATAATTTATAAAATAATATCACATTTACGTAGGTATTTAAATAACAAACTATAAATAATTATATATCTTCTTCCAGAAATAGAAAAAAATTGTTTCTGTTCAAAATAGGATTCTTAAACAAAGGTGATCAAATGAAAGTATAAACTTTGAAAATATACAAAACGTTTGGCTATATTTAGTAATTAGTATTCCCACCTTTGTTTGGAATTAATGAAGAAGTTTTGGCTTGCTTCGAACCAAATTTTCTAGTATTTTCTTTGGAATATCATCCCATTCTCGTTTTATTTCTAAGAAGCATTATTCCAAGTGTGCACGGCTACCTTTTGGTATTTTGGAGTCGAAAATTTACCACAAATGTTCAATTGGACTTAAATTCAGTGACTGAGCTGGCCAGGTCAGTTTTTCTATTAAGCCTTCTTTAAAAACGCGTGAGACCAGGCGATTGCGTGTTTTTGAACTGCTTAGCTCGAATTTGGATTCATCAGACCAAATGACCTTATTCCAAAATGTGATTGGCTTATTTGGATATTGTTTCGCAAATTCCAGTATTTTTATCTATACGCAATGGAAATCATAGGTCATTTTTTTACGACATAGATTTAAAAACCAGATATGCCAGATAGAGTCCTTTGTATTCTACTAATGGAAATATCCAACCCAAAACTCGATCAACTCCCTCAATGAAATTTCAGGGTTTTCAGCAACATTTCTTCTTACAAGTCAACAGAAATTTGGGCTTTGAACCCCCACCGTCTTGAGTCTTGCATGTATTCGTTTTCTTGAAGTTTTTTTGCTTGCCCTTCTGATCAAAATCTAATATTTGACAGATACTCCTCTTCCAATCTTCTACAATTAAGCTCCGAATTTCTTCAGTTTTCCGTATTTTTTAGTAAGAGCAAAACTTCAAAAATGGAAATTTATTAAATCTGTAGTAAAATACAGAACTATGTACTTTGAAAAAAATGAACCAAAACTAAAATTATACTTATACGTGCACTCCTAGGTGCACCAGCGAAGACTAATCACTCTCGACCGAGTAATATTTTTTGTGTAAATAATAAGTGCAACTTTTTATATACATAACGGTACATCTTCATTGTATGCTTTATGAATTTATTCTTAAGCGAAAATGTAGGAAGTAAATAAATGATCTCAGGTTGCCAGTATGTAGTATATTTATATTTTCATTTGATGCCTAGTGAATGCTGTTGAGCATTAACACTTTGGTATTTATTTGCGAAATTAAAGAAAACTAAGCACTTTTGCCTTTGTAGGTATGTATAACAATTCTTAACCAGATTATTCTTCATCCATAGATATTCAATTATATTATACAATTATATTGTATGAATTAGTTATTTAAAAATAATTGATTTAAATGAAATTTCCATTGATTCTGAGAATATGTGATGCTATACAACTTATATTATGTATAAGCATTCCATCACTCGTTTCAACACCTAAATTGTGGTTTTTATTATATTATGTATTCAAACAACTATGATTAATTTTTTTAGCATGCAATTAAAATGTTAATAACAAAGAATTATAAAAAATGTTTACTATGCTAAAATATTAACATTATTTACTTCCTACAGCTTAGAATGCTCTTCGGGCTGCCATGGAAATTTCAACGCTTGAGGTAAAATAATTTCACTACGTAATGAGCGCCGTTTGTGCTAACTGTTAATGGGAATAAACACCGGCAATGACAAGAGCATTTGATTAATCAAGTTGTTCGATCGCGGCAACAAATGGAGCCAATTAGCTGGCTAATTTGTCAATTACAAAGTGCTGCGTTGACGGCAGCGCAGGTGGTGGCACGCTGTGAGCGCATATCTGCGGCATTTGGTGGCATGGCGCCAGTTTAGACCATCGAAACACACCATTACCACTACAACATTTGTGAGAGCTAAAGGATTTTCTCCTTTAATTGCTCGGCCGATAACGTTGAATTTATAATTGAACTCCATAAATAGTGCAGTGAAGCTGCTACACATTTATCTAATTTGTTTGACATAAATTATGATAGGATTGCGCATGCGCGTGATGGTAAATTTACTTTTCGGATACAACAGACGTACATATGAGTATGTATGTGTGAGGGCCATTCATCCATTGATCCCTGCTCCCTCCGCTATCTCTCTTGTGGCAGCTGTTGTGCAAGGTGAGTGGAAGGGTCGCCGGCTTTCTTTTGCCACCTTTCTTCCAATTACAGCATTTCCTTTCTTCTTTGCTGCTGGCATATTTGCTGCTTTGTTGTTGTTACATGAAGCTGATACTCTGTTCAATTAACACATTGCCAACAAATGAGTAAGATAACGCACTGACAGGTACAAACATGTACGCAGACAGGCTGTCAAGACGTCGTGGCTTGTGTGGCCAGCCACCCGCCCTTGTGACCGGCTACCTACGGGTGTAGAAATGTGCACTCCGCTCGCTGGCTTGGGTGAGGCGCTCCGTTCTGCTACATTTGATGTGTTGGATTGCTTGTTCGCAAAGACCGCCGTTTGGCTGAGGAGCTAAGTGGCATTGTGTCTGGCGAAAAGGTGTTGAGCGTTCGTGTTGTTGTTTAATTAATACATTTATGCGAATTATGGTAATGAACATTTTACAAGCCGTAACTATGTGGTATGTGGAAATTGTTATTTAATTTCTACATACATATTTCACATTTTATATTTCCCTTATGCAGATTTCTGCGAATGTTCATGTTTATGTTAATTTGAAGCGCGCCTATTTCACATTTAATCAAATTAGTTGCTTAGAAAATTTCTCTGTCGCTCTACCAAAGACTGACTTGTTTTCAGTCGCGCATGAATTGCAACCACATAAGAGCCGATAACTGTAACTCCAAACCTTCTTGGCTTTGCTGCTTTGACCACTCAACTCAATAATCAAAAAAATGGTATATTCAAATTCAAATTTAATTCACTTCATCTTATACATAAGTAATATATGTTTTTACACTGACTATGGTGTATAAGTTAAGACTACAGGCTTAAAATTATTTGACGATGAGCTATAATATATTGCTTTAATAATTTAGTTTTAGTAGGGGAAAAAAATTACAAAAAATCCTTAAAGAAAGAAAGAGTATACGAAAATTGGATTTACACCGTATTACATAATGCCACTTGCCCAAATATAGTTGACAGTAAACAACTATTTCCTAAATTTTACGTTTCTCTGGAAATTAGTTATAATTTGGCGTATTATGATTTGCTTCGAACTCTTAGTGTACCTAAAGAGCAGAGGTATTTGATGCACAGGACTCTAACTTTTTTCACCACAAACATACAAATGTATTCAAATTTACTAAACTTTCTTCTTCTTTACTGGCGTAGACGCCGCTTACGCGATTATAGCCGAGTCAACAACAGTGCGCCAGTCGTTTCTTCTTTTCGCTACGTGGAAGCGTCCAAGCGAAGCCAGGTCCTTCTCCATTTGGTCCTTCCAACGGAGTAGAGGTATACTTCTTCCTCTGCTTCCCCCCGTGGGTATTGCGTTGAATACTTACAGAGCTGAAGTGTTTTCGTCCATTTGGACAACATGACCTAGCCAGAGTAGCCGCTGTTTTTTAATTCGCTGGACTATGTCAATGTCATAGTATATCTCATACAGCTCATCGTTCCATCGAAAGCGATATTCGCCATGACCAACGAGCAAAGGAGCAAAGGAGCATAAATCTTTCGCAGAACCTTTCTCTCGAAAACTCGCAACGTCGACTCATCAGTTGTTGTCATCTCCCAAGCCTCTGCACCATATAGCAGGACGGGAATTATAACTGAATGACAATATCTCTTCCACCACGAATCCCACACCAAATTTGCGCTCCTTTATCTGGTTACTGTAGTAAATGCCACAAGGATCTACTCGCCTAAGTCCTTGTCCCGTTCATCGCATTTCTTGGACGGCGGTGATGTCAGCCTTCACTGATCAACCAACTGAGCAGCGACACCTTCCCTATTAAGGGTCCGGACATTCCAGGTGCATGCCCTCAAATCGTAGTCCTTAATTCGTTTGTCATGGCCGTCATCAAAAGGGGGGTTCCTCATCTCTTGTTTGTTGTTCTTTTTCATTGGGGGCATTTTTTACGTGGCGGGTCCTAAACCCAGCGCAAAACCTTGCGGAAGGGGTATTTCGCCTTCTCACTTTAGCTCGCCTTTAAACGGATGATCTTAGGCTACCCAGAGAATGCTTGGTCAAAGACCGGAAACCGTGAGCTGCTTGAGCCATATGTAAAAGAATCGTTTTTAGCCACTCCCAAATGAATGGCGGTCAGAGAACTTTCCTCACTTATGTGAACTTCTACACATGACTCCATCCTTTACTAAACTTTACGATTTATTTTAGTAAACATAGCGGCATTAATTTCTTATATGGTAAGTCAAAGGTTACTATATACTGACTAGCTATCACGCCATACATTGTAATGCCAATTTAATATGAGCTTAATTTTTCATCACAAAGGACGTCGACGTTTAACAGGGATTTGATATCCAACTTTAATACTAAATCTATTCATTTGAAGACCTAAGCTCCTAGACATCGAAGAGGCATTCTAGGTAAGGCCCGACGAGAACAGTGGAGGTGAGTTATGAGCTGCAATGGCACCATTTCAAAAAATCTGTTTTGAGAAACACGTATACATTTGAACTTTTAAACTGAGACTATATTCCTACGTAAGAGGTGTTCCAGCCCCTCTCTCATGTCAACTTCTCTGGACTTTCTGCATGTATCGTCAACACTTATGTCCATCCGGCTAGCATTGGATACCAGTAGTCCGCCAGTCCTTTCAAGACGGTGTTACTAACATGCAACCGAGCTTACGAAGGGGCTCTTGCACATGATCTTGGCGATTCTGTTTTTACTTAAGGCATTCCATCTCACCCTGTTGCGTCCGACAGCCCTTTCGGAAACTTCGTTGTGTATCGTTCTTGACTTTCGTATTTCCTATACTTATTCGGTAGCCAGACGGATGGCACTTTTGGCAATCTCATCAGCATGGCCTAGAATGTAGTATATACGAGGTATGACAATTAAGTAATGAGACTGAATCCTTAAAAACCGTATATTTTAAAATTATTCCATAAAATTATTCTTCAAAGTAGTCCCCTTGGGCAGCTATACAGCGATTCCACCGCGTTTTCCATGCTTCGTAACATTTCCGTAATGCTTCGACTGGGATGTCCGCGAGTACCCTCGTCACGGCCGCCTGGATGGTCCTTTGACATAGCGAATAAGGCACCTGTTGCAACACGGTGAACCCTTGAAAGGCCAAATACTGGAACTCGCTGAGGGCGGTGTGGCACGGCACGTTGTCGTGACGAAGGATCCAGTTACGAGCGACATCTGGGCGCTCCCTGTTGACTCGTTTTCGCAATCTTTCGAGTACTTGGCAAAAGTAGACTTGATTCACAGTTTTTCCCGGTGGAACGAATTCTTTGTGGACGAATCCACGGCTATCAAAAAAGGCAATAATCATCGTTTTCACCTTCGACTTGCTCATGCGAGCTTTTTTCGGGCGGGGGGCGCGCGGATACAACCATTGTTGTCTAAGGCACGACTAAGAGCACTATCACCATACACTCATACAATTTTAGCGTACGTTTCCGAAGCTTTTTCGCCCAATCTGGCGCAAAACTTTATCGCGACGCGTTGCTCTTGATTTCGTTTTTCCATTTTCGTGACGAGCAATACAAACACACGTCTACTCAACTTGACGCAGCAGGCGAACTAAACAAGCTAGAGCGATGGTACATATAGCAATGGAGAGGGGAGGGATGCCGGAAAAAGAGACAGGGAATTTCAAGGTCACAGTTTTACAACAAGCGCGGCAATAAAATCAGTCTCACTACTTAATTGTCAAACCTCGTATGCTGACGCTTTCCGGCAGCCGCTAGATTTACTGCTTCCCTGCTTCTAAGGACATTTTCTGACGTAATGCTATGCTATGCTATGTAATGTATGTTAATTGCTGCCTGGCTATCGATGTATATACCACTTTTATCTGTCCCGGACGCTTTTTTAACTGCAAAGACATCCGCCTGGAAGATACTGCAGTATTCTTCACAGTAAAACTTTTACATAACATCTGATTACTTTAAGCTGACAGTTTTTGCAATAAACAGTTTGCATGAGAACCATCGTATCCCAACGGGGGAGAATCTTCTATGTTTTATGTCATAAATACCAAGAATGATAGCGACAAAATTGGACGCGCCAAAATATCAAAATTTTACTTAGTTTTAAAACAAAAAAGAAATAGACCGGAACTGTCAAATCTCTATTTTTTTTTTTTTTTTTTTTTGACAAATTAATTAAAACCCTCATTACATTGAAAACTATCGTTTCAAATCACGCAGCTTAGGAATGGAGTTGGAAGTGGAAGGTGCTTTACTTCGGATATTATAATTTTAGTTAATCATTAGAAGGTTAGCTTAAGTGTCGTCAGTAGCTCAGTGTCAGAAATCCAGCCAAATTGATTAAAAATCACCAGCAGAAACCTACTATATAGTATCCTCTACTTACATGATCAGATGGATAAATTACACATTAACACTCCTAAGAATAACAACCATAACAACAACACAAATGCATAAATGTAGGAATGTGAACAATGACAAATGCAACAATAGTTTTCGAGTACTCGTAAATAGAGAAACGCGATAAAATCAAATCAATCGTACAAACAAGCGTATCAAGTTGCAGTCCGCCTCGCCAACACGCTCCCCCGAACACACCGATTCGCCCGTTTCACAACGAGTGCGTCGGTGCACTGCCTGCCAGCTGGTTGCCTGTCAGCTCACTTCATATTTGTTATTGTTGTATTATTACTGCACCAATCGCTATTGTTGTTTTGTTTATTTGAGTCGTTTATTGGCTCTATTCTGCTGCTGCTGCGACTGCATTTTTTCTGATTTAATGATTGTTTAGCCTAATTTTATGTTACACAAACAAAGGAATGAACAGTCAACACAAAGACCTGATGAGTAATGCGATGCTAAATTGTGCAAAACGATCTTTATAGTTCGCTGTAAAGAATCGTGAGAGTGTCGGCGCACAGGGCTTGTAGATCGGGTGTGTTCGCTATGTAATATAAGATTGAGATAGAATTGTCACCATTCCCTTTCATAGCTTCTACAATAAATATATCAATCAACATTCAAAAGTAAAGAGGAAGTGTGCTGGGAGAAGTTGGAATGTTGAGGTGTCGTAATATGTGTTACTTACTCACTTTTTGATATAAGGTGAGGTAAGAGACTGTTAAATTAGTGCAATTTTCAGTC
This sequence comes from Bactrocera zonata, assembly GCA_037783105.1. Classification (NCBI taxonomy): domain Eukaryota; kingdom Metazoa; phylum Arthropoda; class Insecta; order Diptera; family Tephritidae; genus Bactrocera; species Bactrocera zonata. Next base: position 48,573 of record JBAWJQ010006374.1, read on the forward strand.
TGAAAATAAGCTTAAAACTTATCAATTTGCTTTATTCAGAAAAGTTTATCTACGAAGATCTACGAATATGAATGGTATTATCGCGTTAAAGGCGTATATGGTGAGGTGAATTAGCCGTCGCCGATTGGCATTTTCCTGCTCGCTATCTGTGGGCGCTGCTCTCTAGTCAAAACATTTACATGTGAATACAGCAATTTGATACAAGTGGTTATGAGAATACTTCAGAATATGAATACTAGAGTGAAATAAGCGCCTTATTCAATGTAAATTTTGTTTTACAGATTTTTAACGAGACTGACACAAATAATAATACCGGGAACACAAAGGACTGCCTGAAGCATTGCCTTGGCTATGTGCGATGAGTGTACAACAGATGCTCAATTGTTTGCTTGGTGCCTTACTCTTAAGATTTCCTGCAGTCTTCCCGATCTGTTAGCCCCGTTGTGCTAGGCGTGTGTCGCCACCAGCACTTGAATACTCTAATCGCGTCCCTTCTATGAAGTGCCAATAGCAACTCTGTGTATTTCTGATCTATAGATTTACACATGGCTTTTACAGTCTTCCACCCAGGTAGTTCGTTCCATCGTCTTTCGATCTTTCCTATCATGCGCCTGTTCAAATTATCGCATAGACAATGCATGAGTTTACCAACGTCGATCACTTTTTCGGCAGCAAGCCGTACACCGTACCCTTGACGATCTCGTTTACTCTCTCATTGCACTCAATGCAGTATAAGTGAAGTCGCTTATTTCTGGCGACACTCTGCACTGTTGCTTTGATACCTAATTTTTTGTTTCCGGCACGGATTTCAAAGTGTTCTTCGAAGTTCCTATCAAAACATAAATAAATCCTACAACTTCATACGAGTATATAAAAAGTTTCAAAAGGTCTCTGGGCAAGTTATCTACAGTAGAAGTATTTATTTTAGGTTAATTTCAGATTAAAATATATCTAGTGTAACAGCCAAAAAATAATTTTCGGGAACAAAAAAAAACTGCGGACTCAATTGTTTTTCAATGTAAACAATTTTTTTTTTTTCTTTTGTTGTCCTTTTTATTCCTTTAAAGTATCCAGATTACGACCTTATTCATAACAAATAATGAAGGGCTAAGTTCGATCACAACTGAGTGTTTTATTTTCTTGTAACTTCAAGGAATCAAAGCCAAGCAAATACTTTAAAGTATCAAATATGCTCTATATAACTCACACACTGACCGAAATACTCGGCATAAGGTTTGTTAAGGTTGTTGTTATGGTTGTTGTTATGGTTGTTGTTAGTTATATTGGGCCTAGGTCAAGTTTACGCCAAATTGTATCTATATTAGGCACAAAGATACACTGTTATAAGTAAAACACGATCTCTCATTTTCATTCAGATAACTGGAAGTTCGAAAATTTTTATATTTGGTATATGGGGGCTAAGGGAAGTATTGACCGATTCAATCCATTTTTGATCCACAGAGATACCAAAGTAAGGAAAAGATTCTCACCAAATTCAACTATAGTATGGGTTTCCCGGTTCCATTAAAACCCTTTTCATATAATCTCGAGGGTAAAATTTAATATATCGTGTTTAATTGTTTTTAACAATACCGTTATATTGGGAGTGAGCGGGGTACCATCCGATTTTATCCATTTTTCCACGTTGGGGGCTCTTTTAGTAATACTTGTGCTGCGCGATTTTAGTTATTGCAGCTTTATTGGTTTAGAAAATATGTACATTAACCTTATTAGAAGACGGGGAAACGCCCACTTTTTCAAAAAAAAAATCTCACATGTGCCCCTTGCTACTATTATCTCTTGCGCCAAATTAGAGTTTTATATCTTAATAAAGTTATGGCACTTTATAAGCTTTCCGGTAATGGCGATTTGTGGGCGTGGCTCCTAATTTTGTTTCATACTGAAGAACCCGCATACCAAGATTAATGAAGATATCTCAATTTTTGCTCAATTAGACGAGTTTCTTTATGACTGTCTGTCTGTCCGAGTGTAACCCTTTTGTAAGTTAAAGCACGGGATTATGGGAGCCGGAGTCAAATTGGACAATGGGTGAGGTACTGCCCACAATAAGGTGAAACCCCACATCTGCTCGGCCAATTTCAAGGAAATTTGGTAGCTAGCGTTTATTTAACATTCCAATAAATCAGAATATAAACATGCCTATTTCTCGTACATCGCAGTTTTATATTCCATCTGTTCTTTCACTCAGCTCATGACAAAAAATTATTCAAATCGGATCAAAATTATTCAAGCCCCCAGGTACCGATTACACAAACCCCAACGCCGACTGCAAACTTTTTTTAACAAATATCGGTGAATGTGTGAGATATTCAATTGAAATTTGAAGAAAACCCTTTCCTGATGACATGGAGTATGTCTGTGTGTTAAAAATGGGTTGAATCGGGTAAATACTTCCCTTAGCCCCCATGTATTTAATTAGATTTTAAAACTTCCGCCTGCCTTTATATCGCCCAAATCAGTCAATATGTAAGATATCTAAGTAAAATTAATTTGACATTTAAAACCTTGTATACTTTAGTTAAATGTGGAAAATCTCTGAAATTGTATTAGATACGCTACGAAGTTCTTGCTGCTTTTTTTAAGAAAATTAAATTTTTTTGTAAATAAATGGTTACAAATGAACTATTCGAAGTATTGTCCATCTCCAGTGAAAACTTTTTTTCCATCTTCTGGCAAGGCTTGAATTCCATTACAGTAAAACTATTCATCTTGTAATGCTATCCGAGAATTAAGCCATTTTTAAATGTCGCCTTGTAAGTGGAATTGTGTCTACGGACGGTGCAATATTGGGAGATTTTATGGGGTGGGGCAGGACTTCGCATTTAAGCGTTAATGTAAAGCCGGGCGTTCTCATGCAACAGAATCACTTTTAGTACCTCTCCCAAGTTTCTTATAACTGAATTATTCTCACTGCATGAAGTCGCTTGGGGGGTGACTGCCAATGCTGAAGCAAACTCTTTTCGAAATCGCCGTCTTTGAAGCGATGAAATCAATCATGGCACGTTGCTTCACTTGGAGTAAACTTTTGAGAGTTTCCGATTTGCTTCAGCCGACAATTTTTTTTTTCACTGAAGAAGAAAGTTAATTCGACATGTGGCGATATGATATATAAACAAGGTCACTAATATAAAAACGCAGGTTCTTTTTCAAATGTCTAGGTTGAGTTTATGACGTTTTGTATATAACGAAATCGATCACCACTAACTGCTGGAGCCATCTATTGACAAACAACGGGAACTTAGTTATGCACCTAATATTATTCTAACGGGTGTTCAAAGAACGTACTTTTTTCAAAAGCCTTTTTTAACAGATCTCGCGTGAGACGTGTCAGGCTGTCATGTTGTTCTTGAACAACGTTTACAAATCGTTAAACATTATTAAGGAAATTCACATTCTGTAAATATTTATTTATCGCGCTTCACTCAACTTATGGCCCACATATTGCCCTACTGAGCTGACTATTCGCAATAACATCACCCATCTTGAGACCGAGCATTCATTATTCGATCATATTCCACCGAATAGACAACGTCCAGTACGCATTGACGAAAGTATAGCAGTCGTAGCTGAGAGTGTACACGAAGACCGTGGTTAGTCGATTCGGCGCCGTTCGGTGCAACCTGGACTGACGTATGGAACGACTTAGCGCCTTTTACGTTGAGATCTGAAAATAAAAGCCTGCAGGATACAACTTGTGCAAAAATTGAAGCCGGTCGACCTTCCCAAGCGACATTCAAAAATGATGCCGGTTAGAATTGAAATTTTAGTTCTTAATCTCGGCAACATTTGGCTTCAATCAATGGAAATATGGAGAGAACAGTTCGGTAAGCAGATAATTTCACGTTTTGGGCCGGTTTTTCCTGTGGAGATATGTAAAGTCTAAAATTTAAACGGACAATCCCGTTTCCGAAACGGTTGAGGATTGACCATCTGAGACGTAGCCGCGGCGAAAGAGATAATCTTCAAAATTTAATTGCCTAAGATACAAGTTTTAAAATAAATGCTTACGAACGATAATACACGTCTCCTATTCAAATTGAAGTTTCTATGTTTTTTTCTTTATAAAAGTAGGAAACCTCGAAATATATCACCTTTTTTATAATACGTGTTCCCTACCCCTCAAAGCCTACCAGAAGGACTGCTCACTTCTACTAGCAAGTGCTAACCATTGAAAATCCCTAGTCTTTATTGTAGATCCTTCCACATTTGGCTTGAAATAAAAGTCGTGTGTTCTTTCTTTTTTCTGTTCTGACTAAAGTATTAATAATAAAACTTTATTGATGTAATTAATTTATTTTGTTTACACAGAACCTGCAAAGTGTCTATCACTTGCATTTGCACCACTTTCATTTCAGCGCAGCTTCACTTACATTTGTATGTATGTTCTATGTATATTAAGTATATTTAGTATGTATGTTATGTAAAGATAGAATATATGATCTATGTGTATATATATAAGAGTTTAGTAACTTGTAAATTTTTGCTGTCTTCAAATATTTTTTAGATTTACGTTGTTAACAATTCGGAAAGAGTTTAACTAGAATTAGAAGTAAATAATCTTGGTTGGCGGAATTAATGTAATCATAACGGTAAATGAAAGGAAAAAGTGTTGGGTGTCATAATTTAGCAATACAAGTCAAAACCTCTCAGTGATTATAACAATACATAATTTTCATAAATTTTCATATGGCATTAATATATGTACTTACATATGTACATATGTAAGTTTTGTATATATGTATGTATGTAAGTGGGGTTGCTGAGCACCGCTTTACAGTTAGTTTAACATTTTTTAGCTATTACTCTCTATGTGTGTGGTTAAATAATCGCTTTTGCTATTTAGTTTAAAATCTTACTTTCGTAGTTTTACAGTTACTGAGCTATGTTGTAAGTAACATATACATACATATGTATGTAAGTAAGTAAATGTATGCAATTTTATAACTTACAAGTGAGTGTGAAATCATTGGCAGCATTCGGTGAGAGCAGCCAAAAGTTCTTCAAAGAATTGCAGTGTATTTTAAGTAGTCAGTTTTGCTGAAGTTTTGAATTTTTTTCTTTAATTCACATATTTTTTTTTTAAATTTTCCTTTATACAAAACGGTATTTTTACAATTTTACAGCTGTACAGTGAGTTTGTGCGCTCTCGCTTTCTCTCTCTTTCGTACAGTGTTGGTTAGTTCTTTGCTTACAGATCTAGACATTCTGGTGTTAACTTAGTTGCATTGAGAGAATCGAAGTTTTTGCTGTAATTATTATAACGGTACGCTTGTAATCGCACATCTAACAACTGCAGCATAATCGCTGGCAATAAATATTTTCGTTTTCATGCTTTTTTCTCAGCGCTCATACTGGTTTGCTTGTTTCTATAATTTAAAAATGTTTTACAGCTGGAATTTCAGCACGTGACGCAATTTGTGTGCGTTTTTAAAGCTTAGCTTGCTGCATGTTGCTTCTACTGTTTTTTCTATTTTTTTTATTTATTTGTTTTCTGGCAATGTTTCATTTTTAAATAAGTTAAAACAAGGTTTTTATGATACATTTCGTTAATTGATAGGGGTATTCACACCAAAACACATTTTTCAAAAATAATAATAAAAAACAATAAAATCTTAAACTTTATAAAATAAATTAAGAAAGTATTTCAAATTATGTGTACAAAATTTTTTCATTGATATGTCTGTTTTCATTTAAAGAAAAGTAAAAAGTCACACTAATTTTAGAAATTTTTTTTCCTGTCGACTTAGAATGTGTATAAATTTATGTATCTTCCTATTTTTTTAAATTTAATTATTTAAAAATTAGTTAAGGAACCTAAATTATACAACGTTGTTAAAAATATAGTGTTATATAGGGTTTTCCAAAAAGAGTGATCTGATTTCTTACAGAAAAAAACACTCTATTTGTTAAAGACACTCAAATGTTTTTACTTATTATTATGCGCAATCGATACAATTAAATTCCGTATATGACATCATTCAAATGGCCTCCACAACTTTTTTGCAGGAACGAATTCGATAAACCTAATTTTCGAGTACTTTTTCCATTAAAGCAAGTCGCATGTCATGGATAGCACTTTCAATATTGGCTTCTAGACCTTGAAGAGAGTCTGATTTATTGCTTAAAACCAATAACTTCAAATAATCCCACAAGAAATAGTCTAATGGTGTTAAATCACAACTTCTTGGATGTCATTCAATGTCACCATTTCTTGAAATAATCGCATCTCTAAACTTTTCTCGCAATAATTCGGTTACTGCATGGGCTGTGTGGCATGTAGCCCCGTCATGTTGGAACCAGACGCTGTCAAAGTCAACTTCTTCCAATGGCGACCATAAAAGGTTGGTTGTCAACGATCTATACCGCTCTCCATTAATAGTAACGGGGTAAGCTTCATTTCGAAAGAAGTGCGAACCTATTATTCCACCAGACCAAACATTTCAATCAATTCAATGTCAATTATGTGAATGTAATTGTTTTCTTCCCGCCAGAATCACTCAGATGAAAGTGAGCCTCATTGGGGAAGATGATTTTTTTTTTAATCGTTATCGTATTCAAGTTGATTCAAGGCGAAGTCACGACGGTTCTTAAGTGAGAACAATTTTATACGGATGCAAGCTCAAATTCTTTCTCAAAATGCGCCAAAATCGAGTGGTTCTTTGTCTTATTGGCACTTAAACAAAATGTATACTCGAAATTTGCAACAATTCGGCGAATAGCGGGCACAGGTTGCAATTGGAGAACGATTATTTTGATAAAAAAAATTGATTAATTTGTTAACGTTGTTCTGGTGTATATCTTTCCATGATGAAAGTGTCAACATTACTGAACACAATAAAATAAAATTACAGATGATGTCACATTAAAAATGGCCGAAACGACACTTAGAAATCATATCATCCCTATTGGAAACCCGGTATTACTGAGTATATATTTAATTCTTGTTTTAAATTTATTAATAAAGTAAAGAATTCAATAATTTAATTTAAGACACACAAATAAAATTTAAACAAAAGCTTAAGATTTTCACCCTGACTTAGCGGTTTAAGATAAAAACATTCAAATAATGAATTTCGCTAAGGAAGATTTGACTCAACATGAATGTATCCCTTTTTATAGATGAAAGAATTGTCACTGTTCAATTAATTTATAATAATCGAAACGACAAAGTCTACATAAAAACTTCCAAAGACCTAAAAATGGTATACCAAGAGTTCAATGATTGGCTCTCTGAAAGTTGGGAATTAAATTTCGACGAGTCACCGCGTCCAGCATTCCAACAAAGAAACATTAGTTGTTAAAGTGTGACTTGTGGTTCCTTACGTATATTCCATATTTTAATTAGAAAAATTTCAATATTAAATATTTACTAAGTGGTTTAAAAGTGATTTAATCAAAACATATATAAAAACAAACTAAATAATGAATTCCTTTTGAATACCCCTGAACTATATATTGGATGCAGAATTGCAAATATGTACATAAAATATATACGTATATAAAAATTATGCTACATAGGAATATTAAATAGATCACAACTATAACTACAATTATAGTGGTATATTTCGACCTGTGTATCGTATGAGTTTGCGGGCCAAAATATAAATATCATAAATTAGATTTTCATTTTGATATTCCGATCTTGGTACTAAAGACTAATACGAGATCCGATTTTTATTGCAAGATGTTTGGCATCAAAAATTTAAATCTTTATTTTTTAATTCCAAAGTAAAAATTGTAAACTTATGGTTTAATTGTAAAATCAGAATTAAAAACTGATGTAATATACACTAGGCATCAAATGAAAGTATAAATTTCAGACGTTATTTCCATACAGATTTATTGAAATACAATACATAAATAGTAATTCATAAAATAATACCACATTTACATAAAAAATTATAAATTAATATATCTTATTGCAAGAATAGAAAGAAAAAATGTTGTTTCTCTTCAAAATAAGGATTCTTAAGGGGGTATTCTACTCTAGAAATTAAAAAAAAAAACGAAATTTTTTTCTTTATATTTTCAAAGCTTAGCTATTCAAGAATATGTGTACAAGAGGATTTTTCAAAATTCAAATTATTTTCGGAGATATAGGCATTTTTCTGACCCGGCATCCAAACTGGTTCGGCCGGAACGCGAAACTTTAAACGCGTTTTTCTCAAAACTGACTTTTTCGGAACGATACCCACCATTTCTCAGGTTCTACTGGACCGATTTACTTCAAATTTTTATAGAGTCTTCTTTATAGGATTGTCTACGGATGGAACTAGCCCCGTCCTCAAATTTTTATTTTTATTATTTAAAAAAAATTGGAAATTGTCAGAAAAAGTGATCCAAAAAAACTTATTTTTTTTCGGCAGTCGCCATTTTGTGAAAATTTTTTTTACCGCTTTTCCGTAGTTCCGGCCATTGCGACATTATTTTAGATTAATAATCTTTTTTTTGGTTTCAGATAACTATTTAGGCGGGTTGAAATCATGGGTATGGTCACGTGGAAATTTTTAGAGACCCCCACTTCGTCAGCTCATAATTTTTGAAATTTTTTACTTTTTTTAGTATTTATTTTTTTTCTCTACTCTTCTAAAACTTGCAAATAACTAATAAAAAAATGGATACTAAAAATATTAATTGCCTTGTTTTTAGGACACTTTAAATATTACCTGAAGTTCATGCTTCTAGACTCGAATACCCCCTTAAACAAAGGTGGTTAAATGAAAGTATAAACTTTGAAAAAATACAAACGATTTTTAGTATTTTGGAATAAAACCAATTAATATGGTAATTAATTTAAATCAAATGCTCAATTGGAATTAAATCAGCTTACTAAGCTGGCAGGTTAGTTTTTCGATTAAGCTTTCTTCAAAAAAGCGGGTAGACAGACAAGATGTGTGTTTGGGGTCGTTACGTTGCTGGAAGATAAACGCCAAATTCAATTTTCCTACTCTTATTGTCCAATTTTCGGTAAGAAAGTCAACAAAGGAAGCACCCGTCTTTTATCCGTCGATTTTAACTAAACTGTATACACCGTATTTTAAGAAACAGCCCCAAACCATGAGAGAACCTCCTCCATGGTTGACTGATATATGTATGCGCTGTGGTTTTAAGGGGTTACATTGTCTTATTAAGTTTTACAATACCTCCAAAATTTTGTTTTAAATTTATTATAATATATTGCCCTAAACTTACATGTTGATCCGAGTAATAGCTTCGAAGATACAGCCTTGGGAGCTTGTGTGATCGAAGCTAGCTGGGCTAAGTTCGTTGTCTTTATACGCGTTTTTCTCGAAACTGTGTTCTCGAACTCGATAAGCAAAATTTCTCGAGAACTACTCAACCGATCTTCATGAAATTTTACACAGGTCTTTGAGATAAATTCCTGAAAACTTAAACGAAGGATTATTTTCTGATTACAAATATTTCCAAAAAAATGTCGATTTTCGGTTTTTTTCCTTCGCTCGAACTCGACGTTAAGGTTTTAACTAAAACACATATTTTTCTCTTTAGCTGATCCTGTAAGGAGTTGTCACCGAAAATGGTGTTGCAATGGCCGAGTTTAAAATATTTTTTCTAAAAATTTCAGAATTTCTTTTTTAATAGTGTATGTTTCTAACAATAAACAAATTTAATAAAATATTTAATTTTTATATGAGAAAAAATTTTCTTAAGAAAGAGAGTTTTTTACCCTAGGAAACCTATGTATGTAACCCCTTAAGCGATTAGAAGGTGTACTCCGCACTCGTCAAACACGTTTGATCTTTAAATTTGAATTCATCGTACGGAATTACTTCATCCCAAAATGTAGTTGGCAAAGATTTTGTTTTGCACAGCCTAGTCTTTGTTTCTATTCACTATGGAAAGCATAGGTCGTGTTTTGCGGCATAGTTTTTACCAGATGTTCGTAGTTTCCTTTGCATTGTACTGTTGGAAAAAATCAAACTAAAACTTTCCTTCAACTCCAAGGTCTTCAGGGTTTCCTCAACGCGTGCAGAAATTGGGCTTGGGACCTCCACCATATAGTCTTGTATGTCTAAATGAATGCTCTGAGGTCGCAAGTATGTAATATACATACATATGTACATACATACATGCATACAATTTGCTTCCATTTGATGCCCAGAGTAAATTAAAATTTAAAAAATTATGTAAACATTTAATTTTTTTATTCAGGTATTTGGGATTAAAAATGTATAATAAAATTATTTCATATTCATATGAATAATTGGAATAATTTTTTTTTAATCCGGTGTGTGGTGTTAAAAATCAAAAATTTATTTTTAATTATAATACGATAGTCGGGATTGCAGAATAAAAAATAATAAATTGAAAAGCCAATTCAATTACTGTTAGTGCATTATTTGCAACTCTGATTCAAACGAACTGCATAGTTTCCAAGCAACAAGTTTTGTTGTAAATAATTTTGCGCCGAAAATATTGTAATCGTAATGCTTGTCTGTAAACGGTACCGCAATATCGCTATGTGATTATGTGTGTTTAATAAAAAGTGCGCATGGAATTGTTTTCTTAGTTGTATTTGCTTATCTGAAATATTGTTAAACTTTTTATTTTTTTAAGAAAGCTTGTTATTTTTTTAAAGTTGCTTATTTCCGAAAATTTACACAATTGGTGTTTTTGTTTTAATTCTGTTTGCATTTTTTACATTTTTTTGCTGTATTTGACATCAAGTTCAGTTGTTTATAAATGTATATTATAAAGGTATTTTAGTTAATAAAATTACTTAACTGTTAATTAATTGTTATGTATTTTCTTATATATTTGTTGTTTTTATTTGTTTAATTAATGAATGTTTAAAGTCAACTATTTTACGTTTTTCGCATTTTTAATTGTTCTATATTAAAAGGTTTTAATGCCGAATGGCTTAAGGTACTTTAAGTATTTCAATTACAATTGCACGGAAATGTGCGAGAATTACACCAAAATATACTCGTATGTACATACATATTCCACAGAGCATTGTTTCTTTATTTTTTAATCTTGCACATTCTACAGTTTTTCTTCATTTGTGTGCTCATTTCTGTCCTCTAATAAGAAGATTTTGGTCATTGTTTTGATGAATTTAAAAAAAAATTGAATTCGGTTTGCTCACAAATAATGGGTACAAAAAATAACTATTTTATTAAAAATACGTTCTATGAAGGATGAGACAGAACGAAGAAACTCGCTTTTTTGTTGTTCATTTTAAGAAAGTAACAGTATTAACTAATTTAAAAATTTTAATTTTTTTATTAATTTATGAATTGTCTTTAAATTAGATAAATTCCTAGACGTATGTTTCCAAAGGGCTGACTAGCCAGCAAGATATACAGATTTGAATCCATCTAAATTCCTTTTTTGGGATTATTCGAAAAACTAAATGGATGTAATCAGTCCTAAGTATGCACAAAGCAAACATTTGTGTGCGAATGACGATGCTTGAGATGCCCGAAAAAGTAAATGTAGATGAAGGTACCGATAAGTGCGGCTTCTAGATTGCTTTTGTTTTCATTAAATGGGCGAGACAAATTGTTTAAGGCCGAAGGGCACCCTGTATGCATAATTTTAAATTGGTGTTATTTTCGAGGTTATCTCTCAAAACCAGTTATAAAATGAAGAAGAAGAAAGTAGCCTTTTGAACAAAACTGAAAAATTTGTATTCAAAAATTTTTAAAAACCAAAATCTGGTAGAATAAGCAAGCTGCTCTTAGTTCTTTTGTGTTATTTGTATTTTTACCTTAAAGTGGACAATAGAATACTCCTTTACTTACATAATGAGCTCAAATTATTTATGTGTTTTACTAAAGTCATGGCACAGCAGGTGAAAATACAAAATTAAATTAACACACGATTTTTTTCACTTACATGCTTATGAAAATTGAAGACTCATTATTTGAGAGAAACGTAAATTAGTTCCAAACTCGATTCCATAAAAATCATGTAACTCGTGATTGTTAAAGCGCTCTTATCTGATCTAATTCGATTTTGGGGACGAGATTTTTTCTTGTGTAATTAACCTTTATTTTTGCAGGACTAACTTTTACGCCTAAGAAGATCCTAAATTAGTTGTAGGTTTACAGGAAAATAGCTAAAATATTGTTCAGAAGCCGGTCTACTGTTCAATATGGCATTGGCTGCTTTAAAAATCGGGATCGGTTTGAAAAAGAAAAATGAGAATCTGGACTTGATTTATACAAGTACATTTATATATTCTCTGAAAAATTGTTTGGTAGACATCTCTAAGAAATGCTCTCTTAATTGTAACGGAAAGATTATACACGGTTTGTCCGGAAAATAATTGGACTGATTTTCTTCCGCCGCAACTGTGCTTCGGAGCGTGCGCGCACCGACTGGATGCGGTAGAGGAGTGGAGAGTCAGGACAAACATTTTCGTGTTTCTGTGAGTGGTGCAAGCCGAAAATGCAGCGTTCCTTAGAGCAGAGATACGCGATTGAATTCTGTGTGAAACTGGGTAAATCAGCGACAGAGACGTTTGATATGATCAAGCAGGTTTACCCAGATGTTGTTTTAGCAAGAAGTAGTGTGTTTCGGTGGTACCAAGCCTTTTTGGAAGACCAGGAAGAGTCGCTGATAAAGACCGGGCTGGGAGACCTGCGACTTCGAGAGACCGTTGACTAAGTATTCGTTTAATTGCCCAGATGTGAAATGTATCAAAATATGTGGTTCAGACATTGTGACGGAGCACTTGGACATGCGCAAGGTGCGCGCGAAGATGGTCCCAAAAGTGCTCACTGACGACCAGAAATTGCGGCTAGTGGAAGTGTGCCAAGAAAATTTGAACAAGTGTGAAAGTGAGCCCCAATTTTTGAATAACATAATCACAGGTGACGAGTCATGGATCTTTGAGTATGATCCCGACGCAAAGTGGCAATCTTCCGAGTGGCACACGCCACTTTAAAAAGACAGAAGGGCTCGGCGCTCAAGGCTATTCCGGCGAATGCCTAACAGTTTTCTATTTTTTCTTTTTATCAGATAAAAAATTTTTAACTCGCTTCCAACTACTTGAAAAAATATTTCGGTTCATGGGTTTTATAGGTAATTGGATGCTCTGGACAATTAACTTCTATGGCTTTTGCGTTAACTTAACTGTTTCAAAAATATTAAGGGTTGAAGTTTGACTAATTTAAGGCAAATTTGTTATTTTTTCTTTTGAATTTTATAGTTCAATAAAAGAACATCATTTTAAATTGCAACGCTTATAGTCTTGTGGAAAATTTTCTGTTCAACAAAAATGGTCTAAATTATTTTTCGATTAAGTTAAGAGATATTTATCGTCAAATATCAACGAAAAACAAAAAATTATAATAAAAAATTTTAAAAATTATTTAAAAAATAAGGAAGTAAGTTTTTATAGAGTAGCGAATTTTCTGAAAAACTTGAAACTTTCGATTTATAATAATGTTTTTTCGTTGAGTCATAAAATTCATTAAAAAATTCCAAATTTACTAAACGTGCCTCCGCAGAGTCCTGACCTCCATTCCATTAAACACTTGTGAAAGAAATGGAAGAAAACCCACAGAGAATTAGAAATTCAAAGCAAACCCGACGTAACTGCAGCTTTACAGGAAGAGTTAAACAAGCTTGAAAAAATCTCTTTGGAACACTTAGTTTGATCACTGCCTAAACGACTTAACGAGGTTATCAAAATTAATGACCATCAAAGTGAAAATTAAGATAAAATTAATAATGATTTAATAAGAAAAACGAAAGCAAACCAGACGAAGCGTTGACTACAGTAGTATCGAAGTTATAATACCCTTCACAGGTGCATTTCTTATAGCATGAAAAGGTATAAAAAGATATTTATCTTGAATTTCATCGGTCATTTTCTATGGCAGTTCGTGCTATAGTGATCCGATCTGAGCAATTTGTTCGGAGTTCGTAGCGCTATTTCAATCAATAATGCGTGCCAAATTAAATGAAGATATCTTGTCAAATGAAAATTGTTTCCTTGCATGAGCTTGATATTAATCGATCAGTTTGTATGATAGATATATGCTATAGTGTGCCGAAATCGGCATTTCCAACAAAAGAGCAGTTTATTGAGAAGGAAAATGTCAATTAATGTGATATGAATGCAAATGAATTATTAAATAATGAAATGAATTGAGTTCGCATAAAAATTGGTGCATCAGATGAAAGTCTTTCTTGTCCTGAATTTTTCCTGAAACCCTTATGGTAATGACGATGCGAACTCTTGATACAACGCAAATGGGATTCAAAAGTTTGTTGTTAAATTTGATTCAATTTTTAGTTTTTTTCCAATATTTTAGTATTAACCAGAAAAATGGCGAGTTTCAGAGATTAAATTAAAATGTTAAGATAAATATCAGTAAAATGTTGCCGGAAGTCAATAATGAACAGATGATTTTTTTCAAAAGTGAATTTCAAAAATAGAAAAGTTCTAAAAAAAACAGAAATTAAATTTTTTTCAAAAACGAATTTGATAAACAGAAAAGTTCTAAAAAACACTAAATTAAACACTGTCACTTTAGGCTGGTACTGAAGTTTCATTGGGCTGTAAAGAAAACACAAGCAAGGCCAGTCCTTTTGACGTCTAAGCCGCTACTTTTGAACGCAGAATATTACCGATATCAAACTCATATACTCAAATGTACAAAAAATCACCACAATTCCAACAAATTTAAAGAATCGTAAACAGTTTTATAGTACATACAATTTTCTTAAAAATATATAGCAGGGTTGTATTTGCATATTTTCATTTGCTGAACGGCATCTTATCGTAGGAAGACTGATCTTCATGACCAACAGGAACAGGATATTAGCTCTGTAACAATATTAATTCGGTTTTTGGATTGCTTATCTTACGTTTGTTAGTATGTGTGTGTACACCGTCGTGTATTCTGATTTTTTTGAATTTTTTTCAAAGCCACAAATACGCATTAGGTAACTGTGTGTTTGTGCGCATTAGTATTCATGTTGCAGGCCTGTATGCCAGTGAACTAACGGCCCTTATATAAGTGTATATACATATGTATGTATATATTTGAGTAAATAAGTGCAGTTAATATGCTCTAGATACTATTGATTTCAACTTTTTTATAATTCTGTACATTACTTTTTATAAGTTTGGGTTTGAAAATATTTAAGTGGTGGAATTTTACATTTTTGGGAAGTAAATATTCGTTAATTTTATACTATTTCATAATTCTTATTTTCTTATATTTTTTACTTCTGAATGCCATGTGCCGCTCTCAGTTTGCCTGCTGTCTCTCATTTCAGTTTTACAAAGAAACATTTTCAATTATCTAATGTGGATTTGTTTGTTATTTTACAATTTATTTATTTACTATATTCATTATATTCTCGTTTATGAAAGCTAACAACGTGGACGGACGAAAACAATGCCAAAAGTTACATATCTACTACTTCAAACTACTGCCTCAGCCGCATTACTCCTCAATATCATATACGTTTGTATGTATGTATGTATGTTTGTACGCATCTACTGGATTCATATCGCTATTGCTCTAGTTCGCTTTTCTAGATTTATGCTTCTTAAGTATTTATTTGTTTCTGTTTACTTATTAATTTTAGATTTTACGTATTTAATTTGGCGAAACTTGACTTTTTGTTACCTTTTTATTGATTTTCAATGAATTTATTGCAATACATACACTTAGTTTAAAACAAAAAAAAAAAAACATTTTATCAAAAACTAAAAAGTTAAAAAATTATAGTTAAAGCAATTAGTAGCACGACACTTGCACCTTGCAGCCAAGCCCAAAACAATCGACTATGGATATACCTATGTATATGGGTGTGTACATTAGGATGGTTCAAAAAAAACATTTTTTACTTGTGCACCGCGAAAATATTGTCCGAAAAGACGACATTCTATCAAAATACGAAGCTTGAACACCCTAAACAGTTCTTTCGAGAACTTGATTTTGATAGCCCACTTTATGTGACAACCATATGATACAGTGGTCCAACATCAGCGATAAGGATAAATAAGCAAATTCTTAGTGAAAAAATTACGTGTGCAAAATTTCAGAGCTATAACTCAAGAACTGAGGCACTGTACAAACAGACGGGTAGACAGACCTACAGGCTAAATCGACTCACCTCATGGCGCTAATCATTTACACGCATATCTTTATTTTATTTTAAATGTCTGTCAATTTTTACTAAGTAGCCTCAGAGTTTTTCGCGGTCAAAATTCTTATTTACAACGAAAAAGGTAATCTTTACATTTTCCAACAAAATAATGCCTCAAAATCAAAAGGCATATTATTTTGTTATGACTTTTGTTGTTTTAATTCAATTAACTCAAATTCGAAATTTTAGCACAATTAAAAAAGTTGATAACATAATTGAAAGTTTTAAAAATATTCGAATTTTTATTATCTTTAAAAATAAATGAGTTTTTTAACCTACCGCCCTAATTTGCACAGATTAGGCGTAAGCAATCAATACGGAGACTATAACTGTAACTATTTACCGCTATTTTAACTATCAATTAAATATGTGTTTTGCCAAGATAACAATTTAGTGAGGCAATCTAAATTTTGTTTAAATTTCAAAGCGCAACTTTGAAAGTTTTTAAAATGTGAACTTCAATAATATTGAAATCAGTTAAAGTAGTGAGAGCAGGTTCGAAGAATTCTTGAGTAATTATTGTAATAGCTGTTCTCGATTCGACACTACTCTGATCGCTGTTTAAACGCTGCTCGATTGGCATATTTACATGTGAAAGCAACAACAAATTGACCTAAGAACAGCGAACCAAGGTTACCTCATTCACACGAGAGTTTGGCTAACGTCAGATTTTTAACCGAACTGTCAACTCGACAGTATTCCTGAAAATGATTTGGAAAATGTTTTCTTCCGCTTATACAACAACAATTATAATTCCCTTATATTTGGATCTAATTATGCCAATTTTTAGAATTGTTTGTTCGATGGCGAGTGGGCCAAAATCCGACAAATAACAGACAGTTTATATTTTGATGCTCAGCATACAATGTTTTGTAAACTTAAGAAAGGCTTTTGACATAATGTGCAGCTCCGATAGTGTCAACCGTTACAAGAATTTATATGACATTAGAAAACTTAAGAACACTGAAAACATTTATGTCTTAAATTTTGCTAAAATTTCTCCATTTTTGCTCTATAATCTTTTTACTTCGCCACATTCTAGGATGGATTGCAGCTTCACACCAGTAACCGCTTAACTCAAAACCACTGCATTTCATATTAAGTGACTAAATAGAAAAAGGCGCCGAAAAGTATGCAACTTTTCTTGCAGTAAATTTTCAAAGACAATTTATAACGGGAAGAAGGTTTGGCATTCATTGGCCGCATGTGGAAGAACTTGTAATTATAAAGCCACTTACAAAATAAAAATTATAGATTAGATAAAAAAATAAACTAACTAACAACAAAATAACTAACAACAAAATCGAGTTTAAAAAACTTAAAAAAAGTTAAAAAATCAAAAAAACACGTAATTGTGACAATTAATTTAAAAAACTCGGCTATAATCGCGTAAGCGGTGCCTACGCCAGTAAAGAAGAAGAAGAAATTTAAAAAAAATTACAAAAATTTAATTTAATTACATTATAATATAACATTAATTTAATTATGTTAAGAAAAACATATTGAAATGTCAAGACTATATTAATAAACATAAGAAATACAAAATAAAATTAATAAATTATTATTTTTGTTTTTTAATAAAATAATATTCAAATATTAAAACTATGGTTATTAAAGTAAAAAATTAAAAATAAAATTAAACAATTATTTAATATTTAACTAAACAAAAAAAAATTTAAAAATTCTTATTAAAGAATATTAAATAAAAAAATGAGTACTAAAAAAGTTGCTAAAATGGAAAATAAAGAAATATATATAAACATACATATATTGAAACTATAATAATAAAAATAAAAAATATATAAATGAAGATTACTCATAATTAAAAAAGAGTTTATTAATAATAAACAAATATGAAGAACAACAAATGAAAAAAATCCTAAATGAACTATAAACTTATATATGTATGTATGTGCATATGATTTTAATATATAGAATATAATTTATATTAATGCGGAAGGCATTTTCCTCCCTTTACCAGCAAAAAGTAAATTTATTTAATTTAATTTTAAAATTTATTTATAAATTCCCGATACTTTCTTGACTGGGTCTATTTTAAGGTGCTCAGCTTTCACATCATTTCATCTGTATTGCATTCCACAGCGTATGTATGTATGTATTCAGGGATTTACTAAGTACATCGTCTATTGCAGTTTTATTTTTAGTTTTAACGCGAAACGAGGATTCTTCTGCCCGCGGGCACTGCTATAATTCCATAACTTTGTTCTGCACACTCGTGGAGACTCTCTCAACCGCAACCGCTAAACTATTTTTGTAAGCATTGTTATTGTAATACACTGCTTAAGTGGATGCAAAAGAGTTCTAATTTAAAAACTTGGAATATTTGTTATAAAACTTCGTTCACCACACACACACACACCTGTATGCCTTGCGTACATAAAACTTGTTTATATGCTAATTAGTTGTTGTAATTTATATAGTTCAGTTTAGAATAGTAGAGTGAGGGTAAAGTTTGAAAACGACTTAAAACGACTTAGACACTAGCAATAATAAAAAGTTACAGTTTATTTATTGATTTTCTTGTTGTTTGTTGTTTTGTTATTTAATATAACTAATTTTTATTTATTTAATTGATTATGCTTTAAGGTTAGGTAAGGGGCATATAATAGTTTATAAATAGGGGAGCAGAATATATTTATATATATACTAAATATACATATATATATTTATATGTATGTATGTATATATAATCACATTTAAAAATAAATGTTTTGCCATAGTTTAAAAACAATTTTAATTTACATTTGTTTAAGAATACTTTTGCTTTTATTCAATTCAACGTATTACAACTCAATTCCATACGCTGCTTACGCTGATAACGGCGAACCTAACGTTCCACTAGCTCAGTACAAGTGCTTTGCGTTGCAAGTTTTGGTAAGCACTTTCTCAATATTTGTTAATTATTCATTTTTGTTTCATATTTCAAACGCTGTCGACAAAGCAACGTCATGTGGAGTTTAAGTTTGGTTTAAGTTAAGTCAAAAATGTGTATATTTATAAGTTAAGTTTTAGTTTAATTTTAGTTTCTCATTTTGATTTTAGAAATCATTGCAAATTCTTAATCAACCGTTAAAATATTTATAAATTTTCATAGTATGTAAGTTTATGTTAAGTTGAATAATTTTTTTTCTAAAAATTTAAAAGCATAAATATTTGTTTATATTCAATAACTAGTAAGTTTTAGTAGAGAATAGTTGTTTTTTAAAAACGCACTTATTTCTTTTGCTAATTTTAATATATTTGAAATTTTCATTATTTTTATTTGCAATATGTATGTATGTATGTATATCTCTTTTGGCTAAGTAACGTAACGAACGTATTTCGAAAATGCCTTTTAATTCGCATTGTAACTAACCTATAGTTGCATAATTCTTTTGTTCTTGTTTTTTGTTTTTAGTTTTTGGCTATAATTTTTAATTCATAATTAAAAATATATACTATCAAGTTTTTATGTATATATAGTATATGTATGTATATGCGTACAATATAAATAGAGCTCTCGTTTACTACATGCAAGTGTTTAAAAAGTTTACAAGGTGTTTTTTATTAAATTTGCTATTACTCAACATTCTCCTTTACTTTCGTTTTTTATTTATATTAATTTCAGCTAAAATAGTTTCAGTTAAGTTTGTTTGTTCTTGTTTTTATAGTTTATAGAAGGCTTCTTTAATAAGTTCTCTTAGTGTTGCGAATTAATTTCAAGTTTCTAATTCTTCAAATTCTTCAAGACGACACTGCACATTTACATGCGTGCATTTCGCCATTCGTTTCTACTTAAAAAATAAAAACAACACAAAAACAAAGATAAAACACGAAAATGTTCTTTTTGTTGTTTTTTGTAAAAAATAAGTAACATTACCATTTAGTAATCATTAATATATGCTTAATAATTTCACTACATACTTTGTTGGTATACATGTATATATAATTTTTTAAAAATTCTTCGTATGACTTAAACGACGCACTGCTTAGTTATAAGAAAAGAGAAAAAACTCCAACAATTCGTAAAAAGTGTTTTGATGTTATACATTGTTGTAGTTAATCGATTTAATAGTTAGTTAATAGTTAATAGTAGTAATAGTTAATTCCTCACTTACATTTAAATATATTTAGAAGGCAAAAAAGTTTTATTTTCTGGTGCATAAATATTATTAAATATGAAACATGCTCCTCCTCCTCCTCCCCCACCCCCACTTCAACAGTTTAATTAAGTTTAAATATAAATTGTTTGAATTTTACCTACTCGGGAACTGCATTTCGAGAAGAGGAAGAGAAGTAGAGTTGCTACAAGTTTTCTACAGAACCGTGCAATAGCAAAAGTAAAAAAATTAAATTCATTGTACATTGTACAGTACTTTATCTCTTTAGGAGTAATCAAAAATATGTGTACATATTCCATGTTATGTAATCGTAAATAAGACCTACTACAATTCTATTTCAAAAATATGCGAATAGAAAGTTTCACTCAGTTTGATAAAGCTATTCAAAGATTTACAATTAGTCATAGGTTATAGTTGGTTTGCTTTCCGTCATTTCGGTTTTGGAATATATATGCATATGTATGTATGTGTAACACATATGCGTAAGTACCTATGTATATGTATATATACATATATATATGTGTTATATATATATATAATACCTAAAAATTGTGTATTTACATGCATTTAGATTTATCTTGTATATATAATAAGTATGCATGTGTTGTTGCAATTTCGCTTCATTTGCTACATTTTGACAAAATGGTAAACAATCGCACGCCGCTTTATATAAGATTTGCGGCACAAAAGCTTTCGCGTATGCAGAGAGAGCTTTCATTGCTTGCTGACTGGCTACTGACTTTTTCGGTTTTATTCCGCAATTGCTTCATTTCCACAGCTCATTGTTGGTTTTGACCCTAATGGTAGGTAAATATGTTACTGTTACTGTTATTGTTGTTGTTTGCACCACTCGCGCCGGCAAGCTCATTTGTCATGCTTGCTGTTGGCATTTCACTGAAAGTAGCAGAACATCTTACTGTTATTACATAAATAATTGCAGGTGAGAAAATCAAATCGCGGACGGATCCACGTACTGAATGCGAATTTCTTATCGAGAATTCAATAATTAAATTTACTTGAATATTAAATGTCGGTCTTACGACACAAGGCTTGTTCAAAGGATTTATGTTTAAGGGGGTATTCTAGTCTAGAAATTTAAAAAAATCTATTTTTTTTTTATATATTTTCAAAGTTTAACTATTCAAGAATATGTGTGCAAGAGGATTTTTCAAAATTCAAATTATTTTCGGAGATATAGGCATTTTTCTGACCCGGCATCCAAACTGGTTCGGCCGGAACGCGAAACTTTAAACGCGTTTTTCTCAAAACTGAATTTTTCGGAACGATACCCACGATTTCTCAGGTTCTACTGGACCGATTTACTTGAAATTTTTATAGAGTCTTCTCTATAGGCTTGTCTATTGTTGGAACTAGCCCCATCAAAAATTTTTATTTTTATTATTTTTAAAAATTCGAAATAGTCAGAAAAAGTGATAAAAAAAAATTTCAGGTAGTCGCCATTTTGTGACAAAAAAATGTTTCCCACTTTTCCGTAGTTCCGACCATTGCGACATTATTCTAGATTAATAATCTTTTTTCTTTTTGGTTTCAGATAACTAGGAGGGTTGAAATCATGGGCATGGTCACGTGGAAATTTTTAGAGACCCCCCACTTCGTCAGCTCACAATTTTTGAAATTTTTTACATTTTTTTAGTTTTTAATTTTTTCTGTACTCTTCAAAAATTAATAAATAACTAGTAAAAAAATGTATAGTAAAAATATTAATTGCCTTTTTTTACGACACTTTAAAAATTACCTGAAATTAATGCTTCTAGACTAGAATACCCCCTTAATAACTACATCAGAATTATCCCGAAAGCTACGTAGAGGTCCAAAGTGAAGCCACTGACTTCTAATTTTAGTATTATATTTTAATAATTTCGACTCGTTTTTGGATCGTAACCTTTCCATAATGAAATGGCAAGCCTTACTAAAGAGTCAATGTCAAAATAACGGGAAAAAATATGGCATCGATTGCTGTCCATATCGGTCCACATTTGTAGCGTTCCTATTGAAAACCCCGTTAAAAGATGATGTTTGTGGTTTCAGTCGGCCGAAATTCTTAAGGGGTTACATGGGTTTCACAGTTTCAAAAAATCGAAAATTGCGCCGTCTTTAAACGCGTTTTTCTCAAAACTATGTTTTCAAAGTCGATTGTCAAGATTTCTCGCGAACTACTCAACCGATCTTGATGAATTTTTACACAGGTCTTCGAGATATCATTTACAAGGTCTTGAACGAAGGGTTTTTTTTAATTACAACTATTAAAAAAAAAAATATCGAGAAATTTTCATCGAAATTTGCATTTTTGTTTATAAAAACGTCTGCCAAAAATCCAATTTTCATTTTTTTTTTTTTTGTTTTGCTTCGTCCAATACCTAGTTTATGTTTATGTGTCTTTACTAAAACACGTATTTTTTATTTTTATTTCTGATGATTCTTAAAGAAGTTCTACTGACAACGCGGATGCACCTTTTTCCGAGGGACTGCCGGAAATGGCGTCGTAATGACTGCCATTTTGGTATTTTTTTTTTGAAATTTTACAAAATGTTTATTAAATATGAGTCTTTTGAATAAAAAAAAAATCATTAAAATATTTCATTTTTTATATGTAAAAAAAATTATTGAAAAAAGGCCGTTTTTTGCATGAGGAAACCCATGTAACCCCTTAAATTTGTTATATGATATTTTCAAGCGCCGATTTTGATAAGTTTTTAAACAATTTCATGTATATTAGAAGGTTTATTTAATGCTTTGGTTGTATATTTAGAAGTACCAGAAGCTTTCGGAGATTAAAAAACTTTTGCCGGAGATAGAATGTGAGGTTAGGTTGGTGCAATTGCCAGTTATTAGCATACTACTTACTTTCTTTCGACTTGGCAGACAATTTCCGGCTGTTCTTGATACTGCAAGCTTTGAAGGTATTCCGCCCTGCGTTGGTGCACCAGCTTCTCTTTTTCTGCTCGTTCTCTCTGCAGTCTAAGCGAGAAAAATTTTACAAATTAATTTGTTAGTTTACAGTTAACATTTTAGAACTTTTTCCTAGTTGTTTAGTTAATATATAATTGAAATATATTTGTTGCAATAGCTTTCAGTTCCAAAACCTTACCAAGCTTGCTGAATTTCCATCCCAAATGCTTGCGTAGAATATTTTTTAAAAATATATTATTAACTTGTATGTTTTGTCGAGATAAAGGTATTTGAATTGATACAATTTAAGCTCTCATAAAGTTAGAAACAAGGAGAGAAAACCATGAAGTGACGCTTCGAAAGTACAAAAATAAATTATTTTTAACGTGTGAGATCCCTGACTACTGTTGTGTATTATGTATAACGGCTGAATTTTAGCACTAGCGTGAAGAAGAATTAAGAAATCACTTTTTCTGTATATTTACATAGTTACATTTCGAAATATTGTACACATTCTGAATATAGATTCCTAAGGAGATATTTTCGTTTTAGCCATCATTTTCTGAATTTTTGAAATTTCTTGCAAATTTTTCATAAATCGCTGCAATATTATTCTAAACAATTTTCGTAAAAGGAATATGTATGGAAAACTGAGCAAAAATTTATGTTTCCGAAAAAACAAATAAAGGCTCCTAACATATTGACATCAATTTGAACTGAGGTTAGGCGTATACAACGGACAGTTTTGAGCATAAACAAGAACTGAAGTTGGTCAGCATGGACTACATGTTTCTAGCCACAAAACAGAATATTCTAGATTGACAGAATAGACCATAGTAAATTTTAGAAAGAAAAGTGGGCTTCTGCCTTCGGTTTTTGCGGTTGAAAGTGACAAACGAAGCAAGAATCGTTGATAACTATAATACAAAATCGCCAATACAAAAAAATCCTTTAAATTAAAATTGAATTGAACAAGTAAGTAACTCGAACTTCCCTTCCCGGTGTTGGATCGGGCAGGGAAATTTTTTGGTTCACGGTTGATGGGTCTCAATATGAAAAGAGTTATTTATTTATTTTATTTTATTATTATTATTATTTGTTTTTTTTTTTGAGATTGTGGATTTTGAATTTAGGGATTCAGTATTGGGGATTTCAACTCTAACCCAAGCTGAGTGAAGGAAATTTGAGTGTGAGATCCGACCAATGTTCACTTTAAAGACAAAAACATAGCTTATATTGACATTTTTAATTTAATTTTGAGTTTATTCTTTTGTATATCTTTAGATAAGGCAAAAATTCTAAAAAGCTAATTTCGAAAATTCCAAATTTTTTATAAGTTCCCAGTAGAATGAAGTAGAAATGCTGGAGAACAACAAAAAGTATGAAAACGAGAAAACTAAAGGCCATAAATCACAAAGACTCATATAATCAAGCAGTGAGACTGATGTGAACTGATTATATTTATAAATAAATATTTGAAATTTTAACGAATATACTCTCCGTAAGCAAAGTTTCTAGGTCTAACGGTCTCTTCATAAGGTTGCGGAGGCTTTTTAATTACAATTACCATGGCAACATAAAATATTAAACTGAACTTAAAACATCTTTAGAACCAAATATAATATTTGTACTTATATATCATTCTTAGCATAGACATGTACTTATAGAAATATTCGGAAAGTGACACTTACTTAATTCGTGATTGTCTCATGAACTGTTGAATTTTTCTGGCAGCTTGATTTTGGGTTGATTGTGAATAAGTACGTCTACAAATTAAAAAATATTAAGTAAACAGTTATATAAAAAGAATGTCCACAAAAATATTTCCAATATAACTCACTTCAATGGGCCGGATGGGCTCGTCTCCTTTGGTGTGCTCGGCTGGGAACTGAAGTCGAGTTGTTTCTGCTGCTGCTGATCGTTTCGGAAATGATCGTAGAAGCTCGATAAACACTGCGATGTCGGACTGCTCTGACTATCGACAACAGACAACTCAATGCCAATTGACATGGATGACGATTGTGATTTCTTGAAGCGCTTATTGCGGCAATACGAACGATATCCATGCTGTATGACAAGAGCAGCGTTCGTCATTTGCCGGTAATAGGCGTACTGCTTATAGCGACGATAGTAGTTTTGTATAACAATGGCGGCAGTGCGTTCCTTGTTTTGCTCCTCCAACTTCTGGCGTCCCTTATATGAGCGATAAGCTTTCTGTATGCATTTGGCAGCCTCGTACAATTCGCGTTGCTCAGTGTCTAATTGAATGAAAAGGTTTAATTGAGACTTATATTTTGCATTTAATATCAGCAATAACACACCTGTTAACGTTAGCTTCGAGAAGTCGGCCTCAAAGGGATACTGGCTGCTGCTAGAAGCATGTAAGAATTCAGTCAACTGTTTAGTTGAGGGTGGTGGACTTGGTGAGCTAACAGAGGGATCGGCACCCAGTATGGAGTAACTAGCTGGCGATTGCAATGGACCTGAACTGGCCGGGCTTAGACTGGAACATGGTGTGCTAACATCATGATAACGGTAGCTGTGATCATTGAAGTCAAAGCTCTCATAGTGTGCATTAGGCAACGAATCGAGTGGATCCATAAAACCATTATTCAGACTCGGCGAATCAGAGTTGAGCGGTTCCGTTAGTGGGCTGCCCAGCACCATCATCTCATCGGCCTCATTCTGTGCGGAGTACATTGAAAACATAAGTATGTATTAGATTTGGAAAATCTGCTGTCTGCTGGTGGCACTACCTTAATACGCTCCGGCATGGCAGCGATAATGTGCTCGGCTAGAGTGAGCACTTTGGCATCAGAATCCCCTGTAAAACGGAACAAGTGGCACAAGTTAGCATATTATATCACCATTTGGGTTAGTGGACACAAAAGACGTTTAATGTGAACAAACACTACAGCTGGCAGTAAATGATTGCGCGCAAATACACCTGTATACGATCTTCGGAAGCACTTCGCTCGAAGTGCCATTGACTTAATATCCCGATCTTATACACGGCGCTTGCACTTGAAAGTTTAGTAATACACCGACACAAGCAATTAAAACACTTAGGAGAGCTTATTCTTACATATACGCACAATATCCGACAAAATTATAAATACCCTACCGCATTTTTTTCATTCTTTGAAAGTTTTCTCCAAAACTTCAACAACTATGAAATTGGACATTCCATTGGTACAAATAATAACGTGATATTTACCGTCAACTTTGTTTCGCTTCTTGTCGTTCTAATAAAAGAGAGATTTTTAATAGATTGCAGGATTTCCTGGAAAACATACCACGCTAAATATTGAAACCCTCATTAGATGCTAAGCTTATAATTACGGGAGACCCAAGTGGTACTTTTTTGTAACAGCCTCGTTTTTGACAGATTCCGCGTGAGTCGTGTCAAGCTCTCATGTTATTTTTGTTGAATATTGTTTGGCATTTCATCATGGAAAGACTTACGCCTGAATAACGTTTGCAAATCGTTCAAATTTATTACGAAAATTCACGTTCTGCAAATAATGTGTTTCGTGCGTTTCGCTCAACTTATGGTTGTCCAAACTCGGCCTACTGCGTGTTCTATTCGCAACACCATCACCCATCTGAAGGCGCAGCATTCATTATTGGATAATATTCAATCGAATAGACGTCCACCACCGTCCACCGGCCCATAAACCACACTAAACATTTGTTTTTCTAAATGAAATGGCACTCTGGAATCTCGTCAGGTTGCTCTTCTCCATTCTCCATTAAATTTGAAATTACTTTGTTTTTTCTTAAAAAAAATTAGCGAATCTCGAAATGGATCATCTTATATAGAATGATATGCATATTTGTATTGTTGCCATATATTTCTCTTTCTCAGATGATCTCGTATTAGGTTGTCAAATATCTCCCTTCCGCCTTTCTGTCTTTTGAATTTCGCGGCTATGTATAAAGCGCCACAGAGCTCGTGACAATACTATACATGTTTTGAAAGGTCCTGACATAACCTACAAAACGACGATATGCATGATTACTTTGGATATTGCATTCAACAGTCATAGGCGTGTAAACATGGAGTTCACTAACGCCGAAATTCTCGCTATTTTAAAGTTTTCCCTCGTTAAAGGCAAATGCGCAAGAGAAACGTTCCGTGAGATTAATAGTGATTCGGGGGATGGTACTCTATCACTTTGAACTGTGGAGGAATGGTTTCGACGATTCAGAGCGGCTGAAAATACACCATAGATAAGCCAGCCGGCGGAAGACCTGTGGCTACGAAAACCGATCAAATCATGGAAAACATCGAGTTAGACCGGCATGTGGCATCTCGTGACATCGCCAGAGGATGAGAGTTAGTCACCAAACCATTTTAAATCATCTGCAGAAAGCTGAATACACAAAAAAGCTTGACGTTTGGGTGCCACATGATTTGACGCAAAAAAACCTTCTGGACCGAGTCAACGCCTGCGACATGCTGCTGAAACGGAACGAACTCGACCCATTTTTGAAGCGGATGGTAATCGGCGTCAAAAATGGATCACATACGACAATATCAAGCAATATCGTCCCAAATAGTGGCCAAGCCGGGAATGACGGCCAGGAAGGTTTTGCTGTATATTTGGTGGGATTGGAAGGGAATCATCCATTATGAGCTACTCCCATATGGCCAAACGCTTAATTCTACCAACTACTGCGAACAACTGGACCGCTTGAAGCAGGCGATCGACCAGTAGCGTCCAGAATTGGCCAACAGTAATATTTTGCAAATAATAGTTGAAATGAAATTTTTTCAGTTTTTTAAGAAAAATAGAAAAACAAACAAAGCAATAAATTTCTCTTCTAAAGAGATATAATTATTTTGGGCTTTACATTCGAAGGGTATACATAGTTTTGTCGAATACTGTAAATATAAATGATTTTTACTCTTATGCCAACTAATTCATCAACTACAGCAACACATACATTTCAATTTCACAGATTACTCATGCAAAGTACTTAGAAATGAAATCAACCTTGCGTGTTGTGTTTCTAAAATAATGAAATGAATGAATGACAACAACAAAAAAATAAATAATAATAATGATAACAAAAATAAGGCAATAGAAAACCTGTGCGTGTTTACTATTTACAAAACTAAATGCTTCTGCCCGCACAATGATTTAGTAAGAGTATTCCGAATAAAAACAGAAAAAGAAAATGCACTAACAACTTAGCCACTTATACGAGAATTCAAGAATTATTCGTCCTTGTTTTGATATATTTTATGTACAAACACCAATTGTTTACGCTAAACCAAATTACTTGCGGTTAATATATAAGTATTTACACCAGTTCTCTTGTTAATAACGTTTGTAGCTCTTCCGGCTCATTTACTCAAATTGGCCAACAATACATACAACAACAATGAATAACGTTAACAGCATTCAGTACACATCTTCAGTGCCAAGTACACTTTAACAATAACGGTTTTAAGTTTTAACGCTATTTAAGCACTGTTACATTTATGTATGTGTGTGAGTGTGTGGGTGTGTACTGGAGAGATGTACTTGGTACTGTGTCGTACAGAGAGTGAATTATACATATGCATGTAATGGTGGTAGTAGTAGTACAAAGAGAGCATAGAGCGCACACACAAACTGACCTACAATGGCATCGTTCTCATTACTTATAGTCACATCGTTTACATCATCATTATTGATCGTTGATGTATCATCATGATCTTTGTCGGGTAAGGGACTTGAATCGCCAGTTGATACCTCGCCTGATTTACATACACATACAGGTTACATACATATAATATTGGAAAAAAATATATTGTTTTCAAATAAAATTTCATTTGTACAATTGTAATAGAGAGAGAATTTTCAAAATAAAATTAAAAAAAAAAATTAAATATTAAAAAACGCAAAAATAATTTTACAGAACAAACCGTTAAATCATGTATATAACAATAAAAATTTATTAAGAAATAATACCGTTACACTTACACAAAGCAAAGTCCATTTTGCGCGATGGCGAGAGTAAGGAGTTCGTTGTATTTGTTGTGGCCAGTGTGTCGAGCGTTGACTCCACCGCCAATTTGAAATTGTCATGCGTTTCGAAACTGTGAAGGAGAATAAGCAAGTGCAAATAATATTATAAATGTTTTAACCCTTGTACACATTTTGTATATATTGAGGTTGGTCGAGATGTTGATAAATAGTCTTATTTAACTCCGGGTTTGTTTGCAGAAATTGATCGGTTCTCCATTAGTTCAAAACTAATATTTAGAAACTAGTTCAAGCACTATTCTAGACCTCATTCAAGACAGCCGGTTTCACGTTACCGGAATGAACCCGTATTTTATGTGGCCAAGGACTGTTATTTCGGCGATCTAACCTTATTTACTTTTTCATACAATTTATCATAAGTGAATTAACCTGAGAAATAATCGGATGAAATTTAATATATATAGCTAATATATACGTTTATATACCATGAGAAAGTAAATATTTCCCCGAATATACCTAAAGACTACATAGGCTGCTATATATATTTCTGGCCTAGGCAACACTAAGTATTGCCAGGTGCAATCTGACATTTCCATTGGAAAGTTTGACATTTTTTAGCATAACATCACTCAGAGCGTTTTGTCATTTAATCGTGAATTGTTTGATTTACAGGGAATTAAAAAATTCATCTCGGCCAAAAAATGGAATTAACTCGTGAACATTTTCGTGCGATTATTTTTCACAACTTTCGACGTGGATTATCACGACAAGAGTGCATCGATGAACTAAAATCTTTGTATGGCTATGAAGCACCATCCTATAGCACTGTGAAAAACTGGTACAACGAATTCAATCGTGGCCGACGCTCGCTCAAAGACGAATTCCGTGAAGGTCGTCCAAAAACAGCCGTTGTGCCAGAAAACATCGATGCCGTACGTGAACTGATAATGCAAGACCGTCATGTAACATACCTTTAGATAGAGGCATGCCTATGCATTTCTCCCACCAGCATACACTCGATATTGCATGAACACCTGACCGTAAAAAAGGTTTGTTCTCGTTGGATCCCGCACAATTTGACAATCGATCAAAAAAAGGCTCGTGTGGATTGGTGTAAAGAAATGCTGAAAAAATACGATCGCGGTGTTTCAAAAGACGTTTATAAGATCGTCACAGGTGACGAATCATGGATCTATGCGTATGAGCCCGAAAAAAAACAGCAATCGACCGTGTGGGTCTTCCAAGGCGAGCCAAATCCAACGAAAGTTGTTCGTGGAAGAAGCACTTCGAAGCAAATGGTCGCCTGTTTCTTCGGCAAAACTGGTCATGTGGCGACTGTTCCGCTTGAGCAACGTAGGACGGTCAATTCTGAGTGGTACACCACCATTTGTTTGCCTGAAGTCTTCGGAGAAATTCGAAAAACGAACAAGAGCTCTCACACATCGGCTCAAACCAGCGCCTTTTTGACCAGCCAAAACGTCGAATTGATGGGTCATCCGCCGTACAGCCCTGACTTGGCACCCAATGACTTCTTTTTATTCCCACACATCAAGAAAATAATGCGTGGTCAACGATTTTCGTCGCCAGAAGATGCTGTTGAAGCATGTTTTGGAGGCGTCTCAATCGGAGTGGAAAAAGTGCTTCGAAAATTGGTTTGAGCGCATGCAAAAG
This sequence comes from Bactrocera zonata, assembly GCA_037783105.1. Taxonomy (NCBI): domain Eukaryota; kingdom Metazoa; phylum Arthropoda; class Insecta; order Diptera; family Tephritidae; genus Bactrocera; species Bactrocera zonata. The sequence goes on from JBAWJQ010006374.1 coordinate 79,414, forward strand.
TGTATAAATCTTGATGGAGAATATTTTGAAAAACAATAAAACCATTTTCGTTGATAAATATTCCTATTTTCATTATTAGGCCAGAAATATATATAGCAGCCCTCGTACTGACCCGTTCTGTCCCTACTGCCGTGGGTCTACGAAAGCGGAACGGGATCGGAATTTTTATCCGGTCAAAGAATGTCAACGCGGTAAAACTTTGCCGCTACAACAACAACAACAATAACAAAGACTGACTTTTTAAAAGAATCCGATGTTTTGACCAAAGAATTTTTTATTCCAATAATGTTGCCGGCAAACCGAGATAAATCACTTTCAACTCTTTAAAATTCAAACACGCCACTCCTCTCCTTTAGTTTTTGTGAGCGACTTTAAACACATATTTTTTAAACTTCCACAATAACTTAAAAATTTATTTGAATATATTCTAGAAATATGCCTTCATCAAACCAGCAAACATAAAAGCTTACCTTTGCAAACGTGTTATGTCCTTAAAGGATTTACCGGGCTTCGTACGAATATCCATATTTATTCCACTATCGACCGAGGATCGCTTGGAAAACCGACTGGCGTTCGGCGGACTTTGATTACTAACAATGAGACAAAATGCGATTCAATTTCGTTCGAAATTGTATTTACTAGGCAAACACTCACCTTGCCACCGCTACGGGACGCAAGAAGACTCCATCATGACTGCGTTGCATATCTAAAGCATCTAATGTATTGAAAACGTGTTCGTTGTCTTTGACGTCATAAATTTGTTCGTTGGTGCTCTGTGATTTTGAATGTACATCAGTCAGCTGTTCAGTAAAAGCACCGTTATGAGCAAATAACGCACCGTTTGGCCATACTACTTACCGAATATTTAGTTAGACTCAGGGATATGTTGCCAAATGTATTCTTCTTACTTTGCTTTAGGCGGTCCTCTTCCAGACGATAAATCTCCGACAAGAGTGTCTTATGGCTGAAAGGCAAGACATACATTTTTTAAGCAAGAGAAATATCTATACAAGAGGGTTCATCTATTAGAAGTTGATTGTGGTCTCTTAAACTAAAACTTTCTAGAGAATTAGTGCTCCATTTCAAAATAAAAAGTCAAAAACAGAGAATTTCATCGAAAAAAGTGGGGAGAGAGTAAATCATTCCGAATAAACATTACTAATTGTAATTGCAGCAAAATAAGTTACAGAAGCATTAATTTTCAAAACAATTTCTGAAACTATTCATATTAGCGCTACCACACCCATTGAACAGCTCCAGATGAGAGTTTACTATGTCACTACCTTGGTTCAAGTTTCTGTTTGTAACACTTCTAGTTATCTTAAGTACTTCGCATATAGAATAGAATTATGAGAGAAAAACTTATAGAGTTACAAAATTGTGGTACAAACCCTTTGAAGTTGGCGATGTCTAGGGGTGTTTGTTGAGCATTATCCTTGATTTTCAAGGCATTATGATTCCACTTAAACAGTATAATGGTCATTTCAACGTGATTGCGTGCACAAGCCCAAGCCTGAAGAACGGTAAGTTTGTTAAAAGTGACAGATATCATAAATATATAATACAACTATCACTAACCATCGGTGTATAACCGTAGACATCACGACTCATTGCATCAATCTCAGTCTCGAGTATGATATTTGGATTCTCTGCGCGCCAATTGAGCAAAGCGCAAGCCAGCTTCGAATAGCCGAGCGCTGCTGTTAAGTGCAGCAGCGTCATACCTTTGAAGCCGCCATTCCAGTTGCTGCCATTCTGCAACCAAGTGCGTTTCATGAGCTCTTGGCAATAGCTAACTAGTTGATCTTCGAAGTTCTTGTGGAGTAAAAGTGTCTGCTGCTCAAACTATAACAAGAAAGCAAAAAATGAAGTCGTAAACTAATAATACATATTTAAAATAAGAATTATCGTATTGTGGAGTTACTCACCAGCGTCGCCGATGCTTCCGATTTCACCTGCATCTTTTCGTCTATCAATGCCAGCCTATTGAGGAGCGTAAACTTGTATAGACAATCATTGGTGTACGCATCGTAGGGCGCTTCTTGGTACAGCGTGGTCTTGTACTCGAATAATACTGTGTCAGAGATTATATAGTTGTTACAAGACACCTGCAGGGTAGCAAAACCGGCCTCGTGCGGTGGACAGTAGCAACGCAAGACGCCCTCTTGTATCAGCTGCGTCGGCACCGGCTGTGCATCGAAGAGCAGCGTGTACGTGGCGTTCGCAGTCCATGGTCCGGCCACAAGTACCTTGACGCCACCTTCCGTGTATGCCCATTCCGGACTGAAGTCGCAAATGTTTAGCAGTTTTTTGTCACTGACCATGTCAGAAGAGCAGTGAGCTTGGCTGTTGTTTAGCTGCTCTAATGAACCGTGTATGTCGACATGCTGTTGATGTAGTTGTTGCTGCTGTTGCTGCACGGTATTTGATAGGGCTTCCTTATCGTCTAAATCCAATTCGGGAAATTCGACGAGCATGTCGAACGCATCCAAATGGGCAAACACATCATCGGCGTCCTCATCGTCTCCTTCACAGCTAACGCCATGCACGAGAATCTCATCGTCACTTTGACCGGCGCAATTGCCGCCTAAAAAGTCGATGGAACTCATCATATGCGGCTCGGTAGCGCTTGTGGTTGTTGTCAATTTCGAATTTGTCGCGCCGAAAGGCAAATTCGCTATGAGCGTACGTTGGATATCTTCCTGCGAGAGATCGAGTGTCTCGTTAAGGAAGCTCAGTGAATCGTTCAAATCGTGCGTGGAATGTGAAGCTGATTGTCGTTGGTGGTGAGGTTGTTGCTGACCAACACCATTTCCTCCATTGCTGCTCAGCTCCAGTGATTCAAAGTCAATTGTATGGGATTGTTGTTGTTCGGTTTCACATGTTTCATGGGAATTCGGATTGGTTTGTTCGTGTTGCAGTTGCTGCTGTACATTGTTTACCTTGGCATCATCGTTGGAAGCACCAATATTTACACAACCATCGGTATTGCTGTTGCTGTTGTACTCTATTACTTGATTGTTGTCGTTACAATTGTTGTGGTTGTTGTTTTTGGAAGTATTTGAATTGGGTTTCATATCACTACCCGACGACGTCTGCACCGAAAACAAATTAGTGTTTACTTAGCTGTTTGTTATAACTTACATAACAGAATAAAATAAAAATACAAAAAAAACGTAAACTTCTTGGGTAGGAAAGGACGTTAGGAGAATTTCAGGTCGATATCTCGAAAACTGAGTGACTGGATCGCGTCTAAACCCTGTTAGTTTAACAAGTGATGCCGATTGCCATCGCCAAAACACATTCTAATAACGCTCACCACTTATAACGGGTGATCCAGGTAGAAGTACTTTTTTCAATAACCGTTTTTTGACAGATCATAAATGAGTCGTGTCAAGCTGCTAAGTTATTTCTGTTCAGTATTGTTTGGTATTTCATCATGGAATGACTCGGCCTACGTATGGAACGACTTGGCACATTTTACGTCGATATCTTAAATTAGAAGCGCACAAAATACAGCTGGTCGAGTTTTCGAGACAAGTTTTGTTCAGCGATGGCGCCTATTTCTGGTTCAATGAGTATGTAATAAGCAAAATTGCCTCATTTGGGAGGTAGTGCAACCTGAAGAGATTCAAGAGCTGCCATTTCATCCAGAAAAACAACAGTTCGGTGTGGTTTCTGGGTCGGCGGACTCATCGGTCCATATTTCTTCAAAAATTATGCCGGTGAGAAAGTAACCGTCAATGACGACCGTTATCGGACCATGATAACCGACTCTTTGTTGCCTAAAATCGAAACTCGTGATCTCGGCGACATTTGATTTCAACAAGACGGCGCCTCTTCCCACACCTCGCATCAATCAATGGATTTATTGAGAGAACACTTCGGTAAGCAGATAATTTTACGTTTTGGGTCGGTCGATTGGTCACCAAGGTTGTGTGATATTACACCGTTTGGAGCAAAAAAGCAAAGACAAATTGTTAGCCACTTTTAATGCAGTTGGTCTGACATTTATCAACTACCTAGACAAACGATTTTATGTATTTACTGAAGCGACCCAAAAATATTTAGATCAATCTATTTAAAAAACGTACCACGTTCCAACGAAAGACGGATCTACATTACAAACATTAACTCATGTTTATATAACATGTGCATATTCCTCATTGTCAACATATTTTTCCTAAATTCTTTATAAGATTTAGAGCAATATTTAAAAAAAAGCGCACATGAAACCAACTTCCAGATGATGTGAGTTTATGTATTAAAGTCGATTCAAATACGATTCGGACTGCACTCATTTCTATGCATGAATTCAAAACAATATGCTAAATGTCTGATTGAAAACCTCTAACTGTACTCCGACTTCCCGGATACATACTATAAGTAAAACGTATCTTGAAAACAAAGACAAATTCTCCAAAGGGTTTATCTTCTGCGTAGGATTCTAACGATCCAACTAAGTGTAGGAACTTAAGCAAAATCACAAGCAAATAGATTAGCTTACCTCCGTTGCATCGTCATCCTCTGCAGGCGAGTCGAATTTGTCCAGCTCACTGGCATTTTCGCCAATTAAATTTTCATCAACTCTTGTGGTCTCGGCAGCCAATGTGTCGCCAATGGTCGCATGTTTATGATGACCTATATTATCATTCATAATCGACTGAGACGAGGGTGAGGTTGTTGCCAACGCACCACCTCCCACCATATTCGTCGAAGAAGTTGCGTGTTGTTGTTGTTGGTGTTGCTGTAAGGGATCACTATTGCTGCTTAAACCTAGCGTGGTTGGACTCACTGGTGTCGACGGCTGATGCTCCGGCGACATACACATCGGCTCCACTGTCGACAAGGAGGACGATGACGGCGATGATGACGATGAAAATGTCGTCGAGGAAATATTCAGAGTCGTTGTATTTGCTGATTGTTGTTCTTGCTGTGATTGTTGTGACTGCTGCTGCTGTTGCTGTTGCTGTTGTTGGTGTGTGTGCATTTGAGATTGCGAATGTGCATGTGGGTGGTGCATTTGTTGATGTTCTTGTTGTTGCTGTTGTGGTGATTGCGAGGAAGAATTGGAGACGGAGGACATATTTATGTCATTCGTTGTTTGCTTCTGTTGCTGTTGCTGCAGCCGATTGTAAAAATCTTCTTGTTGTTGTTGTGTGGAAGAAGTAGACGAAGTGTGTGTATCAGTTTGTTTCTGCTGCTGCTGTTGTTGTTGCTGCTGATGCTTATTGAAGCTGTAATTGCCATTGTTATTTATTACATTTTGCTGTTGTTGTTGCTGTTGCTGCTGGTGAGGTGTCAACACTAATTGACTACAATTGCCACCACCACCAACACTCCCAAAGCTGCCACTGCGGTTAAGGGTGCCATGGGCATTTGACGGCGCGTGGTTGGGGTTTCCAATTAGTTCATCCTCATGCAGGCCCATCACGCGCCCCTCCTGCTGCTCGATGATGGCCGCAGCGGCTGCAGCCCCCGAGGTAGCTGTTATTGTTGTTTTTGCAATTCGTAAGCGATGATTTACATGTGAAATATTATTATTACTGCCATTGTTGACATTATTACTGCTGCTGCCGCTGCTGTTGTTGTGGCTGTGGTTGGTGCCGTTATTACCTACAAATCGTTGCAAATTTAATTGATTGTTATGATTGCTGTTGGAAATTGTTGATGAGTTTTGATTGAAATTTGATTGCTGATGCTGTTGTTGTTGTTGTTGTTGATGATGCAATTGCTGTTGTTGTTGTTGCTGTAAGAGCATATTGTTTCGCGCAGTCAGCTGCCGATAGTGTTGCTGCTGTTGCTGTTGTTGTTGTTGATGATAGGAAGCCTGTTGTTGTTCGTTGTGTTGTGGTGGAATGATTTGGAATTTAATCGCCGACTCCTGCGGCAAAGTCTGTTGTTGCATATGATGGGTGCCCGAATACTGATGATGTAGTTGTTCGCTGCCATCACGTAGCCGCCGCTCCGACCAACGCGAGTAAAGCTATCATGAAATTAGAATAAATAAAACATAAACAATATAGTTATAATTTTCAAACCCGATGACCCACCTTTTGACCAACTACGACATTCGGCGTACCGCCCGCCCCCGGACCGTAGCCATCGGTAATGCTAAGACGCTTCTCGCTAACCGATTTCAATAGCGTAGGGCGCCGCATTACCGGATGCGAACAAGTTTTGCCGTCGGCGCACGACGCATCCCCACAACCACAGTCCAGCTGCTTGACCAAGGCCGCCTGCCGTGAAAGACGTTGCTTCTCCATCAACTGGCACACCAAGGATTCGACGGTCTCGGCAGTCTTTGGAACGAATTTATTTATTTTTTCTTAGCAAAATTAAACAAAACTCGCATTTGCATGAAGGAAAGCACTCACCGATATTTCTATGTCGTTGCCGGAATCAGAGTCATCATCCGAAGTAACCGTGGATACTAAACGGAAAATACAAATAAGAAAATACAATATTCAGGACAAAGACGAATTTATGAAATCATAGATCACCAAAATCGGTCAACCCGATTTTTTTTATTATATATATATGTACAAGCAGCGTTCCAAAGTAAACAGGACTTAAAAAAAAACAGAACAAAATCAATTTATTTTATTCAAAACAGCTTTTTGCATGGCCCAAAAGCATGTCGAACGAGTGTTTTAGCTCGTTGGTCGGTATGACATCTGGTACGCCGGTACAAGCCTTTTGAATGGCGTCTACGTTTGCATAAGGTTTTCCTTTCAAAGCGAATGCATTTTTCCGAAAACGAAGAAGTCGCACGGTGTCATATCAGGTGAATACAGGGAGTGGTTAATGGTTAAAATACTACCCGTCCAGAGGCATGAACCATGACAACATCAGATGAGTCGGCTTTACGAGGTTCTGCGAAAGATTTATGGTCCTTTGCGCATTGGCAATGACGTATACCACAGTCGATGGAACGATGAGCTATACGAGACATACGACGACATTGACATAGTTCAGCGAATTAAGATAGAACGGCTACGCTGGTTAGGTCATATGGTCTGAAGGGAAGAAAAGAGTATTCGACGCAGTACCCGCCGGGGGAAGCAGAGAAAGAGGAAGACCTCCTCTCCGTTGGAAGGACCAGATGGAAAAGGACCTGGCTGCATTTCATATCTCGAATTTGCGCCTAACAGCGAAGAGGAAAAACGATTGGCGCGCTGTTGTAAACTCGGCTAAACTAATTAGCACAAAAGGTGCACAAAACCCTTAAACTCTGTAGCAACTTTGTGCAAGAGTATTAAAATTCGTTCCGTAATACTTGAGCGACCCCAAAGCTAAAAGTAAAAAACAGTGATAATAATAATGGTCAGCCCTAGCTATTGTATATGACTAGCATATCTTTTTGTATGTATGTTTTATTTTGCATTTATGTTCAAACATTCTCAATTGAATAATTTTCCAAAAATGCTCTATAAAACTTAATCTTTATAAATAATTTCTTCGTGGTTTTTTCGTACTACTGTGTTCAAAAAATAAGGTGACATTTGAATTTAAACTGGAGAATTATTGTTTCTTAGGTTGGAAGCACTGTCAATCACATTTATGTCAAAATATTTATTAGTGTTTGAGATACGTGTCGTTTTGTGAGCTGCTAAAAGTGAGTTTTTCGTTTTTTGCGATGTAGAAATTTGTTGAGCAAAGAATTTGCATTAAATTTTGTTTACGGAATCATTTTTCTGCCGCGGATACGTTGAGGATGGTGCAGAAAGCCTTTGGTGATGACGAAGAGCGTCCAGGGCGACCATCAACCTCAACCGACGAAGCTCACGTTCAACAAATCAAAGATTTGGCGTTGAAAAACCGTCGATTAACAATTAGAGACCTTCCTGATGAAGTTGGCATATCGAAAGGCTCAGCCAATACCATTTTGAAGGATGTTTAGGGCCTCAAGCGCGTCAAATCTCGACTGGTACCGAAAACATTGAATTTTTCGGAAAAAGGCGTCGCTTTGAAGTGTGTGAAACGATGCTTTCCGACTACCAGGGTGTCATGAAACGCATTATAACTGGCGATGAGACTTGGATCTATGCTTACGACCCCGAAACAACCGATCAATCGAGCGAATATTGTGCCAAAAGAGAGCCGAGACCAAAAAAATCCCGCCAAAGTCGCTCAAAAATCAAGACCATGTTGACTGTTTTCTTCGATTATCGTGGTGTTGTGCATTATGAATTCCTTCCAACTGGTCAAACAGTCAATAAGGAATATTATTTGAACGTTATGCGTCGTTTGGGTAACGCCATCCCCCTAAAAAGGCCGGAATTGTGGAAAGACAATTCTTGGTTTTTACACCACGATAATGCAACATCCCATACTGCCCTCGTAATTCATTTCGCCAAAAACTCAACCCATATCATTCCGCAACCACCGTATTCACCTGATCTGACGCCGTGCGACTTCTGGCTGTTCACCAAGCTCAAAAGACCGCTCCGGCGACACCGTTTTTAAACGAAAGAGGAGATTCAAGCCGCAGCGAAGACGGAACTGAAGGCCATCCCGGAAAGTGACTACATCCAGTGTTTCGAAGATTGGAAAATCCGTTGGCATAAGTGCATTGCATCGGGAGGGAATTACTTTGAAGGGGATGAAGTTGGTTTGGAAGCATAAATAAAGAATTTTCAAAGTAAATACAATGTCACCTTATTTTTTGGGCACAGAGTATATATGAAAATTATTAAAATAGTATTTAAAATTGTACTAATTTTGTCTAATAGTTGAAAATAGTTTCAGATATTTAAAGACTGCCAAGACAGCAAACTCGTTTCATGCAGCGAACAACTTTAAACAGAGTTTCTCAAAATCACAACTTAGGGGTTTTCTGTTTTCGACAAGGAACAAAGTATCGGCATGAACATGTCTAGTAGACCGGCAACTATGCACCAGTTCTCTTACCAAATGCTAAAAAAGCGCTATTAATAAAAAAAAAAAACAATATTTTCGTGACTTGAGTCAGTTGTATTTTGCGACGATTTGCATTAATTTCGAGTTGCAATTGGTTTTTAGTATAAGAATGAATAATTTGATTACTTACACATAGGTTTAAGTTGACTGACAAGCTCATCCTTCGTCCACTCTTTCTTATCGCCCCACAGTGTTATACTCGGAGCAATGACAGCCATTTTATTATCATCTGGATATGGAACGTTCAGGTAGTGTACCAAAACTATATCTGGATTCTGATGAAATAACATAAAACAATAATAAAAGGGTTTAATCAACATCACAAAAGATTAATGCGCTACTTTTTGGTTATTGAAATACAGCATGGAATAGTAATTGAGGAATAGAGATCTGCTTACTTGTAACAACCAGTAGCACCTGCGATGAAAAGTCGGAAGAATAGCGGAATGAACATAGCAGCCATAAATACACTGTAAAAGAGCAAAACAATATTTTTATTATTGCGCTACCACTACTTATATAAAAGTTCAGAAATATCATATTTTTATCTCATAAATGCGAAGAATCAATAAGCCAGCTTGTCTGAGAAAAACACCAACATAAAAATACACTAAAACCAAAATTGGTGAAAACAAATTCATTTAATTAGAATATGAAAAAATAGCAGAAGAAGCAGAAGAGCAGGGGAGTGTGAGTGAAATTGAATTAGTTTTGACTTAAGGAAAAGTCACGCTGTGAGCAAGCAAAAACTGTTATAATAAAAATGGGTATAGTAGGCAAATTTCGGTAAAATAAAAAACACTAATAAAAATGAGTAAGAGCTACGCCGCCTAATGTCAAAGTTCAACCCTTCTTTCGTATGTGAAACATTTTTCATTTTGTCCCACACCTCGCGCGAGCGCTTGTACTTGCCGCGTTCACTGGCTTGTCCAGAAGATAAATAGGAGTTTTTGCACTGGATGCCGCCCGCTGATGACTGACGGCTGATGCCGCCAACCGAGACGGCGTAAAATACGCGAAGTTCCCACCGCCCCTCTCACCAACCATTAAGAGCAGCAAAACAATTGCTTATCGCTTCCCAATGCTGGCGAAGTGCCGGCGTTTACTTGTGAGACACTGGGCTTGGGGCAGAGCCAATGTCTTGGCGCTTCCGTCTTCAAACAAATCATAAATCTTGATACTGCTTGGTGTACAGGAGTGTTAGAACGCCAGCAGAGTGAAGAGGGAGGGAGAAAATCGCTTGGCAATGCAATGTGCAATGGCATGTAGAACTAGAAGGGGAAAAAAAACTCCGGCAGAAATCACAAACAAAGGCATTTAAAATTGAAACAACAAAACTCACGCCAATCGGCAGAGCAATAAAACAAAGACAACAACTAGAAGAAATTGGCGTGAAATTATAAGAAATTTCTTTTATTCTTCCGTAGCCCAAGATCCACCAACAACACGGACGCGACCCCACTCCAGCCAGTGCCAGAATCGTGAGCGTGAGTTCGCTGATGGGTCGACAAGTTTATACACTTCAGACTTGTAAATACACTTAACCCTTAACTTATTGCATTAGCAGCTTATCCCATCCTAGAAGGCCCCTGCCAAAAGGACTTCACGAAATTGGCGAAAAAAAGTGGCAAAAGTAAATATAAATATCCACGAGCAGTTTGTGTAAAAAGGGCGTCAGTAATGCAAAAAATGCCAAACAGTCACTCCATGCATGTTTCCGGCGGGAAATCATAACTCATGGATACACCGGCTAACCGGCTAACCGGCTAACCAACCCTTGAGGCGAGGACACAACGTATGCTGCACATGTGCCGTCGCCACCAGCACGGGCGACCATTGAAAAAAAGCTAAAGAAACTGAAAAAGAAGCAAATGATAAAAGAGCAGTTAGTTTTTCTTAAATACTCTTCTTGTGTAGCTGCCTTTGTTTTCATTATCTTGTAAATTAATTTCAGGGCAGCGTCTGACTAACGACGACGCCATTCTTAAGTGGCCAGCAACGCCAGCAAACCGGCGCGGCGAGTGTGTGGAAAAAATTCGAACAAAAAAATGGCCGAGGTTATCAAAAAAGCTGTCAAGTAGGAAGGAAACCAAACAAGCAAGCGCAGGGAATTGGCTCTAATTGCCTAATTGCACAGCAAGTGTTGTCCGGCTCGCCGACCAACAAAAAGCACCGGTACCAAGTACAACAACAAAGCTTACGCGGAAATTAGTGTCAACAAAGTGTGAACATTTTACGGCTACTTAAAGCTTGGTGTACTTCTATAAACAAAAAGAGCTCTGTTACCTCTGTCCCTTGCACTTTCAGTTTCATATGATCCTCGCGCGTAGTCTTGCCGTCCTTGCGTTTCTTCCAGCAGTAGCCATCACGACGGTAGCGAACCTTCTTGCGGGAGTAGAGCAGCAGCGAACCGCTCTTCGGTCTGTAAATAGATAAAGGGGGTTAATGAAGTGAACACTTTTGAAACATATATACATTTTTGCATAATACCTTATCCTACATGTTGCCCAGAATTTACTCAAGCGACAGGGACGAAAGATTTTTAACTCTACAATTAGGGGTTTCACATAGTCTTATAAAGTTATAAGTTATAACGATCCAAAAACATAGCGTTCAGAGTTGTATTTGCGTAAACTTATTTTAATATGCAATCCAACAACAAATTTTTGAAACTATTATAAAAATTTACGATTTTATGATTTTACGATGCTTTATGACACGTTGTGAGTACCCCAAATATATTTAAGAGTGAGTTACAGAACCCAAAAGTGTAGACAGTGGAAGCTCATAGACTTTTTGTAGATTGAAGTAGAAAAGAACCGAAAGCAACCTTCCCAATGAGGTTTAATACCTCGGAGAGAGATTGATGATTGAAGAACATTTAAGGAAATTTTGTATGAATAAGATACAAATGTGTAGTATCTCATCAAGATCCTTGAGAACTATGGTTTTAAATGTGGAATAACTTGTTCCCCTTCAGTAGTTCGAGATACTTCACTCGGACCGAAGTCGTTTAAACTGTTTCAAGCCATGTTGAACTCCTACTATTTACTATTTAAAATAAGAACAAAGTGATACTCATATTGCAGCAGCCCTTATGAACCTGATCTCTAGAATTTCCGAATTAGTAGAGAAAACTCTCATGTAGGTAGGTAGAGTGGATGTCTGACGACAAACTGTAGAATTAACAATGTGAAACCAACGGGACTAAAATCCCCTCATAACAAATGTCTTCTCTGAACCACCCTGAGCTCTTGCTGAAGTTCATCAATGCAAACAGTTTTACATGTTCCGAGACATCGATTATTTTCTTTCTTTAGAAATTCTTACAAACGCTTAGAAGTTGTTTTATAGCCTACTTTTCTTATATCTCTTGGCCTTTAATAGCCGGCATGTGCGACCCATATTCCATTCATGCAACGCTTGCCTGCTTGTTGAGCCAGTTGGGATTGACCGAGACTCAGTTATATCTATAACATGTTTGACGATTATATATTTATAAGTAGCCGGAGGCATTTATCATCCCCATCTTTATCGGAGTCTACATAATTGAAGAGTGATGCGCGTTCTGGCTAGTTCATCTACTTCACAGTTACCGGGAATATAAGTATGTCCTGGAACACCTTGCAGTTTTTTCGTGAAATAGGATATTAAATCTACTAAGAGATCAGCTTAGAGATCAAGGCATTCTTTCACTATTTTTAACGAAATCTTAAGATACTGTAAATCTATATATACATACATATGTATTTTCTGTGTCACTGTCCACCTTACTCCTATTCCACTCTTCTCTCATTTGAGCATTATGCTTTCTAAATCCCCTCGGAATAAAAAAATATTTAGTTTCTACTTAAATGGACTTGAGTGACCATCGACATAAAACACTTGGTATTACATGGTATACAATATACTATACATATGTATGTACTTGTAGTACATGCGACTTGGCGGCTGAGGCAACTTTACAAGTACATTATCAAATATACATACATACATTTGTTTTTATGTACATTACGTTACAATTTAGATCCACTCAACGTTCGATATAATTTCAACGCAATAATTTTTGGCTTGACTCACCTGGTTTTGACTTCCTTGGATTGCCACTCATTGTGCTTATCAAAACTGATAAGAATCGCTGCGATTTCCTGGAAATGTGCAAAAATATCTATAAATGTTTGCTGTGATGCCAAAAACAACATAAATATACTTAAGTAAATATAAGCTCACAAGAATTAAGAAAATATTAGCTTTGCCATGGAATTATTCTGTGAACATCATTGTTGTGACGCTATAGCGAAAAGCAGATAACGGGTCCACAACTGAGTACAGTTAAATTCTTAAAAACGTCGACATGTGTGTATGTATGAGTACACAAATTGTTCAAGGCGGTATTTTTTATTAAGGTATCTTAAATTTTTATAATATTTCTTTATATGTATATTTATCAATAAATTTTTTCGTTATATGAACTAAGGAGTATTAAAGGAGAATTACAGTTACATATAAACGAATATATGTGGCTCAAGAAGCTATGTAGCAATAATAAAGATATCTGTCTTGGAAAGATCTTTTTCTGTATCATATTTTCTCTCATCCGTTATTTGGTAATTTTTGGTTAGTCCATCTGCTCTGTTAGACTAATGAAATCTGAGGAAAAGTTCAAACGATACTGACTATTTTTCACGTGATGTGGAAAACAAAGATGAATTACGTTCCTTGAGCTTTTATTTATTCCTCCTCTCTCGGGACAAGTTTCTCAATTTTCTATATAAGGAATAACTTCTTGCATTTTAACTTCTTGCCTCTTAAGTTTCGTCAAAAGCATTACCGTCCTACAAGTATGTTAAGAATGGTTCGGCTCAAACAGAACCTTTATCTGACTTTACTAAGTACCAGAAGGTCTGTGTATGTCTACGTATGTCACACATTCAAATCGGTTTGTGTCCTAGCCATTGTTTCAAGTGCCTAAGCTGTATGCATCTCCATGATCTCCGTCGTGGTAATCAATAACGAAAATTAACCTAACCTCAAATCTGAATCTAAGAGCACAATATAATTAGACATGGGTATATGAATTTTGAAACCAAAAACTTCTAAGTACTTTAAAACTCATTGGAAACGAAAGATTAAATGATAAAAGAGAAAAGAAAAATAATTTACAGTTGATCTGAGGTCGGGAAGAGGAAAGGGAGCCGCTTGGCTGAATTTTTAAGTGTTAAAAACGGATTATCTCGATTTTTCAACATTATGAGTCCTATAGAAAAAAATTATATGGCACAGTTAAAGGTAATAAAAATATCTACAACTTTTGTATTATCGCTTTTTCCAGGCAACATCAAAATACAAGTTTCTGCGTTTTTCCTAATCTTGTACAAAAAAACAAAAACTCTTTGACGAAATTTTGTGTAAATTTACCTTTTTATATCCCATAGGCTATATTTTTATATTTAAAATATTAAGGAGGACCTTGTTTCAACTAAAAATCGAAAAGAAGCCTAATTTTCAATTGAAAGTTCTCACTTCAAAATATCAGATATTTTTAAAAACTCAGTAAGGTTTACGTTTGTTAAAACGAGGTTTCAGACAAGGTGACTCCCTATCGTGAGACTTTTTCAATTTACTCTTGGAGAAAATAATTTGAGCTGCAGAACTGAATTAAGAGTAAGTAATATAAGAGTGCACAGCTGCTGCCGTACTCCGATGTTATTGATTTCATTGACCTCAATTCTGCTTTCTCCAGAATGGATAAGGAAGCGAAGCAAATGGGGCTGTGGTTCTAGTGAACGAGAACAAGTCGAAATATCTCAAACAATCTCAAAACAGAATAACTCTTGCCAACGGTTGCTACTTTGGACTGAGTAGACAATTGAAAAGTAAAGTCCTCTCTCGACGAACAAAAACAAAACTCTATAAGTCACTTATTATTCCCGTCTTGCTATGCGGCATGGACGATGACAACGACGATACGAGTTTTCGAGAGAAAGGTTCTGGGAAAGACTTATGGTCCTTTGCGCGTTGTCTACGCGTATATCGCATTCGACTGGCCAAGTCGTACGCATAGACGAAAACACTCTAGCTCTGAAAGTATTCGATGCAATACCCGCCGGGGGAAGCAGCTCCATATATGCTATAGTCAGCCGGTCTGAACAATTTCTTCCGATGTTACATTATTTCTATGAACTACAACTCATATCAAACTTCGTGAAGATATGTATATCGTCAAATGAGGAAATTTCCCATGCAAGCATTTGATTTCGATCATTCAGTTTGTATGGCAGCTATATGATATAGTTAACCGATCTGAACAATTTCTTCTTCATTGTTTTAGAAAATAACCTGTGCCAACTTTTTGAAGATACATTGTCAAATGTGAAAGTTTTCCATACAAGAACTTGATTCCGATCGTTCAGATTGTATGGCAGCTAAATGTTATAGTGGTCCGATATAAGCAGTTCCGACAAATGAGCAGCTTCTTGAAGAGAAAATGACGTTTGCAAAATTTCAAAACGGTATCTTAAAAACTGAAGGACTAGTTCGTATATACACAGACGGACAGACAGACAGACAGACATGGCTAAATCGACTCAGCTCAACATACTGATCATTTTTATACATAGATTATAGGGTCTACGACTCTTCCTTCTGTGTGTTACAAACTTCATGCCAAACTTAATATGCCCTGTTCAGGGTATAAAAAGAGAGGGCGGGATGCAATTAATACAAGTATATACACCACCATAATAAAAATATGGGCTATTCTTAACATAAATAGCATCATATCAAGCAAATATTTAAATTTTTCCCGCTTTCAATTACCTATTCGGGCTGCAGCCTCACGCAAAGTAAATCAAAACAAAGGGAAAACTCTAAAATTTTATAGCGCACCCGTGGCGAATGTGAGTGGTTTTATAAATCAAACTTAAGTTAATTAAGCGTCGCATAAGTGTAGACCACACACACACACACACATACACATGTGGGGAAACTGTAGCAACGCAAGCTAAGCAGTCGCGAAGGTGAGGTAGTAGAGCAAGTAGAAGAAGAAGAAAAGGCTGCTGTGCGCACTCAACAATTCTCAGGCAGAACGCGCGCCACAAATCAAAGTTAAGAGGCAACCAAAGGGTTGGCATTCAAGTATTCATGGCAATTTGTTGTGGCAAATGCCACACACACACAGGGACACACGGAGCCGCAGCCGGAGTACACTACCGGAATTTTTGGCTTGCGACAGCCACGCTGGACAGCCGCTTCTGTGGCGAAGCGGAGCAACTGCCGAAACGCATGAATATTTAATGCGAAAGCGAAAGAGGAGCATAAGACGAGTGAACGCGACGCACGAAGCATATGTTGTGCCATTATCCATGTGTGCGAGTGCGTGTGTGTTTTGCATATGAAATACATCATAAATATTTCCAAACTAGTGGAAAAGCAGGAGCGGATGCTAAACAACGATTTATAAGCGAAGTATTCGCTATTCGCCGAAAATAGGGAATCGAAGCACATACACACACATAAATAATTCAGGCATATGTTTGAGTGTATGTAAGCGATTTAGCCATGCGGGCTGTAAGAAGAAATAAGTGCGCGCACAAGGACAACGCTCATCGAATTAGACGTGGCACGCGGTTTTGCCGCAACCTAAGCCCTTGCAAACACACACATATAATCGAAGGCGACAACACGCTGCAGCTAAGCTCTTGAATGCTTGCGGTGCTTACAGAAAGCACGGCAGTGCTTTCGAGCCTTTCACTTTTCTAGTCAAATATGCTTTTGGCATTCTTTATGACACTCAAAAATAAGACACTTGACGAACACCTCATATTTGCCGAGTGATGAGTGCACATTAGTATTTACATATCTGGGAGGGGCAATTACAGTGACGTTGAAGTAAAATCAGCACAGCTTTCGATAGCGAGACAAATTTAGAGGCTGCTTTTATATGGAAAGCTTTCGCTACTCTTTACAACTATAAGTTTAGAGATGAAAGCTCACTGTGATCCTCGGAATAAACACAACAACAACAAAGTAAATACGTATTTTACATGAGATGTAACAATGAGTAGTACGAAGAAAAAAAAAATTTAATTGAGCAAATGTTACAATACGTCGGTTGCCTTTATATTTCGGGATTTGGAATTTGGAAGCTCACAATTTTCTCGTAAAGACGTGCATACTCAGAACGTTTTGACATACAAGCGCTATTTGTGTTGTTTACAGTAAGTTAAAATATTCTAATCGACCAAAAAATGGAATTAAATGGTGAAAATTTTCGCGCGTTTTTTTTTTTTACAGCTTTCGTTCGGTTGATATAGCTATAGTAGTTTTCGAGATATGTACAAAAAACTTATTAAGGGGCGGGGCCACGACCACTTTTCCAAAAAAAAAAATTACGTCCAAATATGCCCCTCCCTAATGCGATCTTTTGTGCCAAATTTCACTTTATAGGTTTTCGCCATTTTGTGGGCGTGGCAGTGGGCCGATTTTGCTCATCTCCGAACTTAACCTTCTTCTGGAGCCAAGAAATACGTGTACCAAGTTTCATCATGATATCTCAATTTTTACTCAAGTTACAGCTTGCACGGATGGACGGACAGACGGACGGACGGACAGACAGACATCCGGATTTCAACTCTACTCGTCACCCTGATCACTTTGATATACATAACCCTATATCTGACTCTTTTAGTTTTAGGACTTACAAACAACCGTTATGTGAACAAAACTTTAATATTCTCCTTAGCAACTTTGTTGCGAGAGTATAACAATTAAGCGATTTTTGATGAAATATAAAAGGTAACCTAAGTATTGTCAATTTGAGCACTTTATCCTCATGCAATCTTACATAAACGATATCAACTCGATGCAAATATTAAGCACGGTTTTGGTGCTTCCTCCAATTTTCGATTTTGTTTTTGGAAACCGTATTACTTAATCATTGATTGAAGACTAACGATTAGCTTGGTTCCATCAGAACCCCCGTAATTTGCTCTTGAAGCTTATTTTGCGCCATGTTGGCAGAATGCTGGGGATCGGTGATCTCAGTATAAGTAATGAATTTATTGATAAATCCATTTTTTCCTGAATCGGAACAAGATTCAATCAAGGCATCGTTTAGTCTATATCACAAAAAACTATTGCTTAAAATTTTAATATTTTTGGATAAAAGAAAATATTCAATAAATTAATAAAAAATCATTGGCATATCCGGGGGAAAGTATTTACAAAAGATTCAATATTTCATAGATTGGGCACCTGGTTAAAAAATATTGATAAGTGTGTAGGTTAACCAAGGCAATCTCGAGTCTCGAGTTCCGCACAAGTCGGGGCAGGTTAAACAACCTTCCACAATATGAGTGTAAAAAAGTGTTTCTACAAACAAGAATGTCTGCTCATGCATCCGGTGGCAACATTGCATTGCGAGATGATAAATTCGCAAGAATATCCAAAACACTTCAATTATTCATAAAACGTCAAGAATGGCAAACAAATTGATAAGTTCAGTGTAAACAGCCGCCCAACAACACTCAATATGTTTCAAATCCACTGAGCAATTCACTTTTTGGGCGCCACTGAATGTGTGGAGTAAATCGCCCAGGGCACTCAACGCAAGCCCTCACGCTCCACTCAGAAAGAGCATACTTTCCATGATGGTGACACTTTCTTCCCCAGGGCATTTGCGAATTTTTTCCGAGGTCACATACACACACACACATAGATGCAAGTAAGCAAGCTATTTGATTGAGAAATAGGAATATTTATTTATTATACAAATCACATTCGATGCTCGTTTGCATTTTTATTTTGAGTGAAAGGTCGCGCCAGCCAACATCTGGCAGCGCAATCGCGCTTTCGCATCCTTCGTTTGACCTCCACGAAATATGAGAAGTAATAGGCGGAATAGGATGTGCTACGTGCTGACATAAGCAAAAGTTATTATTTATGTGCATGTATGCATTTTATATGCATGTGTATGTAGTTCCACATGATTTTTTTGGCTGCGATGCTCAAAGGAGGAAGAAAGTTGGCCTTTAAGTACCGACAATTCGGTTGATTTATCGCTTGCTATATTGTTAAGAATGCACTAATCGATTGAAACATTGCAGCGAACGGCAATTGAATAACAATTCACAATATTTATACATGCATACAAACATGCAATTCATATTTGAAAAATTCGATTTTCGACACAAAGAATATTACTTTATACGGCAGTGAATCCTGCCAACCGCGCCGCTCTGTAAGCTTTTTGGCAACTCAATTGGGTGTTTTTGAGATATTATTTTCTCAAATGTTTTTCACTGGCGATTTATTACTTTATTTTTATAGAGAAAACAACTTTAAGTTTGCTTTTTAACATTTGGCAATTAAATGACCGAAACTTGATTTTGTAAAAATTGGTTTTTATTTCAAAAATCCAAAACTGTATTTCAAAGGATGGTTACTAAGTTCGTAAGTGTTTGGAAGCCGCCTGACCGCAATCAAATGCCTTCAAGCCATCTTAAACTTCATTTTGCCTTCAAGTGTCTCGTGGCTAAGCAAAATGCAAAATTGTGCTAGATTAAAAAAAAATACTAAGTTCTTCTACCTTAACTGCCTAAGAGCTGGAAGATTTTTGAAGGTGAGCACTCGGCGGTAAGTGGCCTGCGATTACGTCTATTAAATTACTTAAGGATTAAATCAAGCACCAATGAAAGCATCGATATAAAACTTTGCATGAATAGTCACTTTAAGATATGCCACCTGACGACCAAAAATTGTTAAATTGAAAGCGTACAAAATACAGCTTGTGCAAGAACCGAAGCCGCTCGAATACCCAATATAAGGTACATCCAGAGGTAAAGAGATAAGAGATCACGTCACTTAGAAAGTAGAGAGCAACTCACTTTGACAGTTGACTGGATCGGGTAGATTCGGAAGTTTAGCAATTGGAACGACTGTAACGGTCAAAAACGGACTGATTTTTTGCCACCGATCCACATCGTTAATAAACAAGAAAAAACGTTAACTTCGGTTGCACGGAAGCTAAATACCCTTCAGAGGTGGAAGCTATATGCTATAGTAATTCGTTCTGAACAATTTTTTCTATACCAAATTTCGTGAAAATATATTGTGAAATGTGAAAGAAAATGACGTTTGCAAAATTTCAAAACGATATCTTAAAGATTGAAGAACTTGTTCGTATATACACAGACAGACGGACGGACGGACAGACGGACATGGCTAAATCGACTTAGCTCGACATACTGATCATTTATATATATACTTTATAGGGTCAAAAACAGGCGGCAATTAAAGCAATAATCTTACATCGCATTACGTCAGAAATGTCCTTAGAAGCAGGAAAGACGGCAGTAGATGTAACGGCCGCATATATGAAATAGCTGATGAGACGAGACTGTCTAATGTGCCATCCGTTTGGCTACCGGATAAGTACACGTAATACATAAGTTACTAAAAACAATACACAATGGAATTGCCGAAAGGTCTGATAGATGGATCAGATGGGATGGAATGTCTTAAGAACACGTAGGATGTCGCCAAGATTATGCGCAAAAGTCCTCAAGAAAAACACGCAAGCGTTTTACTCACAGTCTCGAATTGGCTGCAGGACGGTTGTTGTTGGCCTAATGACAGGCAGAACCACTGACATCATATACGAGCCGGATGGGTTCTCCCATAATTCGGTTGAGCCTTATTTAAAACTCGTATGTAGGAGCATTGCAGTTCAAGTCACTGGGTTAGGTATCAAAGTTAGACGTCAAGTCACTCTTAAAGGTCCCAAAAAGCGCTGACGTCCTGTAGACATATACTTGAGGTCAAATTAAACTGAACCGCTGGCATTACTAAGGACCAGTAGGTTCATGTTTTGCGTGACAGCTGGTCAGTATAACCTAACGTAACCTATTGTTCCAACATCAAACGAAATTGGCATTCATCGCCTAATAAAAATAATATTAATAGTAACTGATGGATCTTCGGTTCAACAAAAATTTGACAAACTGTCGCAAACAAATTTCGTTGATTTTTATTGACCACCTTTGACGTTCTTGGTATAGCGCAACGAAATCTTCCCTGTGCCAGCTAGGCGTATAACACAATACAGAACTTGATTTGAAAATTCTATTTTAATTTTGTTTTTCCGATAAACATTACCCATTCAACGACCAGCTTAACTTAAATCTATCATAAACTGTAGGAATGTGCAATGTACAGCAACTTGAGTGAATATTTTATGGTTGAGACTGTAGTTAAACGGTTGGTCAAAAGGCGCAACAGTGCTCGTGCGATTTAATCACCCCACCACTGTACGACTTAATGGAAATGATATACTTGAACCAACTGGCCACACTGAACGCTTTCATGTCAACTGGTTTATGGGAGGATCGTGCGATCAACGGTACATTCATTCAAATATGTAAATAGTACATAAAACCAACTTTATAAACTACACATCACGTGACGTTCAGCCGCGTAACCCAAAGCGGACACACGTTTTTTAGCGCGTAAAGTGACAAAAATTTTAAATGAAAATTCACTGGTATTTTTATTCCACCAAATTTTTATTTTCATTTCCTTTTTTACCTGAATTAAGAGCGACCGCAAATATTCATTTGCCATATGGCCAGTAAACTTTAACCGAACTCACACACACACACACCCAGAACACTGTAAATGAGGGCTGAAGAGGGGGCGGGCGAGCGCGGTTCACCTTCTGATTTTATGACCCCAAGAACTACTAATAAAAACTGACAAGAGTATGAGCCAACGAGCGCGCGAAGCAGCACGAGGGGAGTGGGAAGAGAAGGCGAGCGCTTACTGTCACTTCGTTGAGTCACACGAGTGCATGTGTACATTCGTTTGCTTACACACTTGCCGAACAAGCTGACTAAATGAAAAATAAAAGTTTATTAAAATGCCAAAAAGCGACAAGAAAAAGTCGAAAACAAGGCAAACAAACAACAAAAATACAACAACGAAGCAGGACACCGCCGCAGGGCGTGAGACTCAAGTACGTATGCAAGTGCAAATTCCTGGAGCGCACGTGAACGCATGCTTGCGGCTGGCAGCCGTTCGTGGCTGGCTATGTGTGTGTGAGATAGGCTGCTGGTCGCTGTGCATACGACATGCAATAACATCATCTGCCAAACATAAATAAAATTACGCACGCTTATTTTGCTACGTTTACAACGAAAAGTTCACCAGCAACAACAGCAACAAACTACCGGAACAAAGTACTACAGCGCGTATAAGCCCAGCGTCACTTTAGGCACCGCAAGCATCTCAGGTGAGTGGTGTGAGACTCAACAACCACACTGTCCGTCCAACTTGACCCACGACACTTGCCACAGCACACCTCGACCGCAACCGGATGCCACCGGATGCCACCGCCGGACAGCCACAGCCGCAGGCCGCGCACCAGCCGCTATGTCATTGGCGTTGTGGTGCGGCTGGCCACACGCTTTTCATTTTATTTCGGACTTAAAACCGAAAACGACGGCGCATTTTCGCCTATAAAGAACCTCAGCGAAACACGGGAAAAACAACGGTAACCCCCCACAAACACCAAATTTCACGGCGTATTACGACAAGCGCAAAAATCAAAAAGTTAAATTGTTCCTCACAAACAAATACTTTTGGCAAAAACCTAAAAAAAATGCAACGTAAAAAGTGTCTTTGCCGAAAGCCGAAAAATTTCTGCATAAACAACGGTAAAAAGTTTTAACTTTTTAAATTGCGCATCACCGTGATTTTTACGCGCGTTCGCTGCAACAAAACCTCACTTACAGCTGGGCAATCAGTTATTAAATTAGAACAAAAGCAACAACGCATAGTTGTAGCGGGAATTTAAAAGAAAAATCGGGAAAAACTATAAAATTACTGGTTGGGTTAGGTTAGCGATTGTTAACGGAAACACAGATCAGGATCCAACAAGTTTATAAAGCCCGAAATGCTGCAAAGGCTTTATATAACAGATTTCTAATAGGGGCGCTACAAAAGTAGACCGATAGGGATAGCAAACGACGTCATATTTTTTCCGCTCTTTTAGCATTTCGTTTCAGTAAGGATTGTCATTTCATCTTGGAAAAATATACGATCCAACAACGAGACGAAATTATTAAAATTTACTACCGAAACAACCAGTAAGATAAAGAAGTGTCCGTAGTGTCCAGAATATTACTACTGCTAGCGCAACAATTGATGAAGACCCAAATCAGTCTCTCATACGTCGTTCTCAAGCATCGGGCATCTCTGTGATGTCATTGTGACGAGTTTTGCGTAAAAATCTTGACCTACATCCTTACAATATCAAATTGACGCAAGAACTGAACCAGCTTTACCACCAGAATCGTCGTATGTTCGTGAATTGGGCTGTGCAACAACTTGATTATGATCCGGATTTTCATCGAAAAATCATCTTCAGCGATGAGGCTCATTTCCGACTGAATGTCTTCGTCAATAAGCAAAATATGCTTATGATAACCGAATATTTTTGGGCCGAATTTGATGATATGGACTTGGACAATATGTGGTTCCAACAGGGCGGCGCCACAAGCCACACAGCGAATGTCACAATCGATTTATTGGAAATCAAATTTGGTAAGCCATCAGCCTATTTTTTGTGGGCCACGTTAAAGTCAACAAGCCAGCAAGGTTGCACTCCTACCGACCTACCACCAACAGCTTATGTATTGCACTCACTACACATATCATATCATTACTAAAATATGATAATTGAAATCTGGAAACTGCAGAAATATGATAATCACCTCATCGACGAAGAAGTGCTCGCAGTATATTCTCAAATACTAATTTGGTAATTTCTTACGATAACGAAAGCTCTATCATGAACTATGGGCTGCGATTGAGTAGAGAAAACATTTATTATGGTAGATAATAAAGCAGCACAGGACTAAGTAAATATTTCGCTGGCTTTTGCTGAGCGCGATTGAGTGGGTACATTTTACGTAACGGTACATTTACTGTCGTTTTATCGCCGCATCATCGTACCATAAATTTTGCGTCTCGTAATATACTCCACATTTTCTTGATAGAAATACCGAATATTGGCAGAGTAGAAACCGGATATATATCTTCATCTAAGAGATGTGGCTCTTTTGGCATTGATAATTCAGCTGAATTGTTAGAAGTTGGGTGGAACACAGCCTATGGCAAACAAAGCCTATGACAAAAACTAGCGGCAAAACGTGGTAGTCACGAAGACATCTATTGGATCGGCAAAAAATTTTTGAGTATTTAGAAAGCAACGCCAGAGAAATTCTTATTTCTAATATTGAATTAAATGCACACAAACCACTCTCAAATCACCTAATAAGTGAGATTAAAAATTGCGAGAAGAGAATCAATGTAAATACACCGAGTGGATATGTAAATCTGTCAAGCAAGTCCACCAAACAACTAACAAAAACTAAAAGTTGTGCCAAAAACAAAAACTTTTGGCAAAGCAGTTACAACAAAAACGCCAAACATTAATCAGTCAACTTTATGCTCATCAAGTCAACCCCCTTCGCACTCACCTCTGACCGCATCGTGTGGTCGTGCGACAGTTAAGCACATTCCTTGAATCCTTGGGCATGAGCGCGTGCCAACAACGAGTTTCCCATAAAATCTGTTTAATGTCAACACACCGTTTAAAAGTGACAACTTGTCAGCGCAGTTGATGTCTTCCTTTAGCTGTGTCACGTGTACGCGACTTAAGTTTTTCGCAGAATTGAAAACGATTGATATCTTTTTCATCGTGTTCGTAGTGACACGAGCGAAATGTGTTTCGTTCACTTGTAGTTGTTTTACAACTGTCACTTTTGCTCTTTTCTCCCAATTGTTTTTATTTTGGTATGCCATGCAGCTGAGATCCTTTTGTTGTTGCCGTTGCGGTTTGACATATTAACAGTAGTTTAACTGTCAGAGCATACTTAGATCAAGTGCTGAGGAATGACAGTTTAAGAGAATGGTAACGTTACGCCCAAATGTCACAAACTATAATACTTCTGCACACATAAAAAATTCAAGAGATGGAGGAAACGTATTAACATATATGCAGTTCTGCTAAAATTCCACGTGTGGCCCTATAAGCCAATAATTTAACTTTCTCAAAAATTAAGTAGCTTCGAAATTTTTACTTAATGTCTGAGAGAGAAAACAAAATTCGTCTTTCAATCGGGGGGTTCAACGCCATGACAGATTATCATACCCGTGAACTACCTGAGCGGTCGACAATCATCTGTACTATTTCGAGGAGAAACATCTACACTGAGAAGAATTAAACAGGGGGTTCCGCATAACATCGCATGCTGATGATTGCACTGCCAGAACGCTTCATTCTGTACCGCGACAGGATGCCGCTTGATGTCTCCCATCGAACACCTACATAGAGAGACGCTTATGCTCCCAGTTAAGGAGCATAATGAACTCCTCTCCAAATAGTTCCTGCTGGGATGTTTTCGTAGAAATCACCCCTGCAACCCCTGCAACCACCTGGAACCAGCTCCCAGGAACATCAAGAGATATTTCCTCAACTACGTCGACGACATCGAACAGCACGCTGACTGGACTTCGGACTAACTTCCGACAGGTACTGACCGCAATTCACAGTGGAGCTATCAACACCAAGAGAAACGAGAGTAATCCTATCGCAGCTTCGTTCTGTATACTGCAGCAGGTTAAACTGCTACTTGTCCAGAACAGTCCTCGGCATATCCAATATATGTCCTGCATACAATGAGTCCCCGTATGACACTGGCCACCTCTTTGCATGCCCCGCCAACCCCACTCATCTAACACCCCTTTCCCTTTGGTCCGACCCCATCGAAACAGTACGTTTTCTGGGCCTCCCGCTAGATAACGTCGACGACAACGTAGACAACCCCTATCATCCTAACAGGGACTGATACCCGTTAAAACAACAACAACAACAACAACATTACCATACCCTAAACAGCGTATATGTATTAAGTTTGCTACGGAGATTGTAACACCTTGAAGGAATTTTCCGAGAACCTATCGAGCATATATAAATTATCAGCGTGACAAGGTAAGTCGAGTTAGCCGTATCCGTCTGTCTGACCGTCTATCCGTCTCTACATAGGCGAACTAGTCCTTCTGCTTTTGAGATGTTGATCTACAATTTGGCTCACATCTCCCCAAGAGGCTACTCATTAGTCGGACATGCCGATATCAGATCACTATACCATACAGCTGCTTTATAAACTAACCGCTCAAACTCAAGTAATTGTATGGACAAATTTTTAATTTTTCGAAATATCGTTCTATATTACTTCAAAAATAATGTCGGTGGACACAACCGTCAATGGCGGCCGTTATCACGCCATGATAACCGACTATTTGATGCCTGAAATTGAAGCTCGTGATCTCGGCGACATTTAGTTTCAACAATTATCTTCGGTGAGAAGATAATTTCACGTTTTGGACCGATCGATTGGCCACCAAGATCGTATGATATCACACCATTACATTTTTCCCTGTGGGGATATGAAAGCTCTGAAGTTAATGCGAACAATCCTGCTTCAGCCTTGAAGCAAAACATCACGCGTGTAAAGTTCGGCGTTGAGTTTACGCAAATTAATAGATGTATAAAGCATCTTTACCGTTACGCTCTGGATGGTACGCAAATTGTGCATTAGTAACTTTTCAAAACTGTAAACTAATTGATCTTAGCAGTACTAAAACCCTATGTTACCCAACAGAGTGCCACATAAATACACATACTCTTCAAAATTAAGAGCTGTACTCACAAAAATGCTTTTAAGCTCTCAAGTACCTCACATTTATATTACATTATTGCAAAAGTGATTCGAATGTTTTTTTATCACTACCACCGCTACTTGCAGTCGCTACCCTTCCATATATATTGTTATTTGTTTTTTTTTTGCATTTTTTATACAAAATTTATGTACATCCAAATCAATGTAAATAAAACTGACCTCATTTGTATTCCACCGATGTCGCTGTGACGGGAAACTGTCAGCTCTTGGCAAGCTCTCCAAATTGTCTGGAAGTTTGATAGGTTCGCCATCTGTAAAGGAAATTAAAGTGAACGAAATGGAATGAGTTATTTGCGCTCAAAATGCAACGTTGTCAGATGACAGAGGGCCATAGAGCCATAGACAAAATCAAACAGTAAACAAGAACTATAAAGAAAAACAGCAATACAAACAACAAGCATTCACCCGAATTTGCAATAAAAAATCAATTTATTCCATACGAAATGTTTGCATTAAGCCACACTTAGGGGCGCAACGAAGCAACGAACGCTGGCCGAACGTGAGGCACTCGCTTGGAAAATGCGCACATTAATGGCGCTGGACACAGATTATTTCAATTTAACTATCGCTCAGCATTATTCCGGAGCGCCTTCCGAGGGTGCTTGAAATGCAAAACAAATGCTAAATAAATGATGGCGAAGCAGCGTTATGATTCCTTCTTCAAGAGATTTTCACAATAACTTCTCTACATATTGTTCCCAAAAAGAAAGAGCAAAGCGCTTCACTAACTTAACACTGATCTCCCAAAATGCCCGCCGTAAGTCATAAGTCAGGTGCAAATATTATGCATACGTGAGTATATTAAATTTGATTTATTGCTTGGAATATTAACTTTCACTTTGCGTTGAAACACACAGATACACGCAAATATTAATATGCCATATGACCGTTTCATTTATCATAAGTATTTGGTTGGGACATAAACGGAGTCCACACACTCACTTATCCAATACTAAGAGGTGTGAAGAGGTGTATTTTGTCTAAGAAAATATTATATCTGGTCGAAGAAATGAGTTTAGCGATTAAGAGTGTAATTAGTTAAAAGTAACATAAACCTTTTAAATTCTTGTGTTAAATTAAGTAAAAGTAAGGATTACCCCTTGACTTATTTTTATTTATTGTCATATTGCCCGAAAAATATGTATATTATTAAATTTATATGAATTAACTTTAATTCTTTGAAAAAAAAAATATTAATTTATTTTTTTAATATTAGGTTGTCAAAAAAGTCTTGCGGTATTTTTATTGAATGATTTATTGAATTTATTGAAATGGTTTATAACGGTTTGATGACTCATGCCCAGCTCTTGACCGATGCTACGGCTGCTACTATGCCGGTCTCTTTCGACCAATTCAGCGATTTTATCGCAATTTTCGACGACAAGCCTTCCGGAGCGTAGCGCATCTTCGACCACCTCTACACCAGAACGAAAACGTTGAAACCATCGTTGTGCGGTGGAAATGGAAACTGTATCGGGTCCATAAACTGCACAAATTTTATCGGCGGCTTAAGATGCATTTTTGCCTTTATTGTAGTAGTACTGTAAAATATGCCGTATTTGCTCTTTATTTGGCTCCATGTTTGCAACGCTATAACTCACGAACGACTTAAAAGAAACGACAATCAATCAAACACGTGTTAGCGCGTGAAATGAGCTTTCCAAAAAGGTATAGCATGACCCTACCCTAAAACTAGAACTACGCGCTTTCAGCGTCAACTAGCGAAAATACCGCAAACTTTTTTGACAAACTAATATTTTGCAACAAAAAATTGTGGGCAAAAATATGTACGAAGACTTCTTAATTTAAATTTCGCGCGAAAACCCATTTCAGAAAGTTGAAGAAGGCCTTCGGTGATAATTATTTGTGGCAAGCAAGTGCTTTCGATTAGTAAAAATTACTAAAAGAAGGTGGAAAATGCGTTGACGATGAACCATGTCCAGGTCAATAAAATAAAGAAATGGATGCTTGAGAATCGAGAGATCTTACCGGCATCGTTGGAATATCAGAAGGATCAGCGAAAACCATTTTAAAAGTTCAAAGGCCTAAGAAAAGTGAAAGCCCGATTAGTTCCAAAATCAGTCAATTTATTCGAAAAACAGCGTTGCGTTAACGTGAGTCGTTAACTGCGAAACAATGTTTTCCGATTACCAAGAAGTCATGAAACATATTATTACTGTGGAGCCTTCCGGTTTCCTTCTGACCGATCAAACTGTCAACAAGGAATACTGTTTGAGTGCGTCGTTTGAACGAGGCTATTCGTAATAAGTAAACCAGAGAAATACTTCAAGGTGTAAAACCATAGACTCATATAGAGTAAAGTCAGCCAATGTTCGAAAATCCTGTTATTAGTTATATAGAGGCTAGGCCACGTTTTCGCTCAAATTTATCTATTTTAGGCATAAAGATATACTGTTATGAATAAAACACAATTCCTCATTTGTATTGAGATAACTCACATATAGGCCGATATATGCGATACAAAGTCACCAGGAAGTTCGAAAATTTTTAAATTAAGTACACGGGGAAGTATTGGATCGAATCAACCCATTTTTGACATACAGACATACCATTATGAAAGAAGGATTTTCCCTTAATTTGAACCAAGTAGAATGGGAAGTAGGTTGCTTTCCAATTTCGTCTATTTTCACAATGTGATATAAGACATCGCTTGGCCGGTTCCGGAGATATGCGATTTCACCAAAAAGTGGGCGGTGCACACGCATCGTCCAGTTCTGACAACACCTCCCATAAAACTCTCTCATAACAGCTCGTTGGTAAAATTTATTGTCTACGGAGTATCTAGTTATTGATTTATCGTGCTTTTAGTAGTTTTTAAAAGTACCGTTATATGGGAGTGAGCGGGGTTATCATCCGATTTAATCCATTTTCACACTGTCGGTAGAAATTCTTATAAGATTTGTACTCAGCAAATTGTTAGTCAGAGAGCGAGGCCACGCCCACTTTTCAAAAAATTTTGCGCATAGGTGCTTCCCGCTACATAGATTTTGACGAATAAGTTAAGTGTTTTAAAATTATAAAGAAAATATTAATATTTTTTGCTCATAGTAATCAGACCAATCGACATTTTTTGATTAGAGAGAGAAGTAATGCCTCATAAATGTACTTCGCCGATTTTTTAGCACATCAAACTGTATGGTGTTTTTTTAGACGTGTGGTTTTCAATAAAGTTCGGAGCTGTTTTTTTACATAGTTTTTCAATTCACATTGAACAGACTAACTACGGAACATACGGAACATACAGGGCGCATCGAAGACACCAAGATTGTGTGATTTAACACTGCTAAACTATTTTTTGTGGGGTTATATGAAGTCGCTTGTCCACGCTGTTAAGACCAAGATCATTGGCGCCTTCCAAGAGAGTATTCGGCTTGTTATTGCGGACTAACGGCCCTACCCAAAAGCTGCAAAAAGTGACCGACAATTGGGCTTGAATTTATTCGAGCCACGTGCCTGAATCAATTCTTGAAACATAATGCAAACCATTCTGAGATTTCAAACGATACAATTGTTGACAGTATAGGCCCGAATTAAATGTTTGGCCATAAGGGAGCACACAGTAAACAGTAAACAGTCCTTCTTGACCCAGCTTGGCCACCGTTTGCACCGGCTCACCGCGATTTAATCACTACTGTTTTCGCTTCATCTTGTCGTAGCTGGCCGACTTTTGAACTCCAGTCGCAGAAATGGATCGATTTTGCGACGATTAGCAGGTAGAAATTCGACTCCTGAGGTTAGGTGTTTGCAATATTTATATTTTTAGTCACTTTGCTTGTGTTTTCGCCTTGATCGAAAAAATACCATAAAATATGTTGCACTTTCCCTTTATTAGACAGATGAACATCCTTGAGACGTACTCAAACAATACACCGGCAACTATAGTTTAGGTATAAAAACCTGTCTTTCTAATGCTTTGTGTAACCCGCTTTTCATTACACAACGCGAAATACAGATTACTAAAGCCATCCATTCGAAAAATAATGAATTTCTTTATACTAGTCCTAATGTTTTCAATCCCAAACAGGGTGAATCCGATGTCTAGGAATATTATAACGCAACTACTTTTACATTTATAGGGTGGGTCATCTAGCGTTTTAAAATTGAATTATCTATATCTCGACATTGGAAACGTCAAATACCATTCGGAAAGTGACAGATATTCAGTAAAAAGCCTAAAATTTACGAAATGAGTTGCTGTTCACTAGAAGAAAACTGGGAAATATTGAAAACTTTTTTCCAAAGTTGTGAGTCAAGTGGGTGGTCAATTTTACCGAAAAATCATCTTTTCAGACGAGGCTCATTTCCACCTCGATGGTTACGTTAACACGCAGAATTGTCGCATTTGAGGCACAGAAAACCCGCACGTAATCGTCGAGAAACCAATGCACCCAGCACGAATCACTGTATGGTGCGGATTTTGGTCTGGTGGAATCATCGGCCCATTTTTCTTCGAAAATGAAAAAGGAACCGCCGTAACCATCAATGAGCGATATCGCGCAATGTTAACCGAATTTTTCTTTAAGCAAATTGAAGAGGAAGACTTGGACAACATTTGGTTCCAGCAGGAAGGCGCTACGTGCCATACAGCAAACGCTACCTCAATCTTTTACGCCCTATCTTCGAATTTAAAAAAAAATACGAACATTCAGTTTTTTATAAAACTATTGGGCACATTAGTATATATATTCAGTATGGCTAAAATTTATTAAATATGATTCAAAAAATATCCCAAACACTGTTTTCATTACAAAAATTCTTCTGTGTCACCAGTCTTAGCACATTTTTTGATTATAAAAATAAACTAGACAAGAAATTAGAGTCTTTATTGGCAAGTCACTAGGTGATTAATACTAAGTTACATAAGTCGCTGCCATCGCTAGGCAAGTATAAGACTAGTTTGCAATTAGATTTCATTATTGACAATTATTATGCATATGTGAACTACAACTTCTTCGGATATTTATTGCCTTAAAGTAACAACGAAAACTATTTGTATCTAAAAATGGGTTTCGCATTAATTCTAGAGCAATAAAATGCTGCCATCAGCCCTAAATAGCCTTCAGCGTCACACCAAAACCATAATCATTTACAATTTTACGAGTTCTGCTGCGAGTTAACAACTTTTGCAGCACAAAGAACCAAATACCAAGCGATGAATAATTACTTCTTGCACTTAGTGCAGCCCCTTCCACCACGCTTTCCACTTTACAACCCAACTACAAATGGTACAACAACACACCAACGCGAAGAGCAAAGTTTATTAAAATGTCAAACAACAAAAATAATAATCATTTATATAGAAATTAAGGCTCGTAGGTAGTAGGTAGGCAGCCAAGACCTGCAAGTTGCCACTAACTTGCGGCCAAGTGTAATTTAGTGGCAACTACTTATCGAAGCACGGTCACAGCGAAGACAACAAAGCCAACACGGCAGCGCGAGTCGAGTCTTCGAAAGCGATTTGTATGTATTTTTCTTTGCTGTCATTGTTGTTGTTGTTACGCTGATGGCTCGTTAGTCAAACTAATATATCAAATCAATTTTTATGGTTGGCATTCATTGCGTTCTGTCCACACGCAGCGCGCTTTGGCCGAAGAAGCGAAAGGACGCAGAGACGAGCGGGTGCGGAGGAATGTATGAGAAAAAGGATAAATTTCAAAAACTGCACTTAAACTAAAAAATGTAATTTATTTGCTTGCATAAACGCAGCCAGTACACACTTATGTAAGCATATATGTTTGTATGTCTGCAGTTATGTCTCATTGATGCCAAATTAATGTGCATAGTTGTTGGTGTAACGCTCAGACGTGCGCCACAAACGATTTCAATAAACAAGCAACCACCAAAGAAGCGTCAATAATCACTGCCAACCAGCGAAGCGGGCAGGGCGTATACGTGATTTTTATTACCCAACACGGCAGACCGACAACAACAACAAATGGGAGTGCGTGCCCTCGCTCCTGCCACCACAACCACTGCTCCTACATTTGTGTGGTTGTCAGTGTGTTGCTGTTTGTAAATAAGTTATTTTATTGTGGCAATGTGGTATTTATGAAGTTTCCCCATAAAAAACTGCCTGCCAACAGCAACAACAATAACAGTAACAGCAACACAATAATACAAATTGCCAACAACTTTTCACAACGCAATAATAGTTGCCGGTCGGCTTTTTATTTTATTACACGACTAATTTGTCATTTCCTCCAAAGGACCGATGCGCTCACCAACGGGTGGGGAGTAAGCGATTGAGGGCATGCGGTTGGTGGTGTTAACCCACCTCCGATTTGCGTTTGGTTAAATTGAAAGAATACGGACTTGTCATTTATAGCGTCGTAAAACAAATAGAAGTAGAGACTTTTATATAAACAAATGTACCGTTATGCGTAACGCATTCACCAATTGCCGCTTTGACATCTCTGACAGCAGGTAAGCGTTTTAAATGCCTAATGAAGTGCCATTCTGCTACCCATTTTTTGCTTTGGATTGCTGACACTCGGCGCTCGTGTTCGCGAAACAATGAGGCATCATGACAAAGCAGTCTCCGACGCTTTGTTGCTGTTGCCAAACAATTTCGCTTTGAATGAGAGAGCTTTTAACTTTTTAACTGGTGCTAAATATTTCATCAGCAATTGTGGTTTCTTTGTTCTACTTCGATTTTTTCGGTAGTTTGAACAGTTTTGAAAAACCCCAGTGAGAAATTAGTTAATAACTGAAAAATCTCAAATTAATGATGGTAACTCAACTTTATATAATTTGAGACAGAAAAAAATAATTCATAATATTACTTTTCTGTCAACCAAAAATATGTTTTGAAACCCTGAACCGGTGGATTGCCGACCGAGCTATTCAAATACGGCGGCGAAGAACTGATAAAGAGTATGCCTCAGCTTCTTTTTGGAAAATCAACAACTGAACAGATTTTCACCATGCGACAAATCTTGGAAAAGACCCTAGAGAAGAGGTTCGACCACACCACCTGTTCGTCGATTTTAAAGCTGATTTGGAAAGCACGAAAAAAGCTACCGCTGCCTTTATGCCACTATGTCTGAACTTAGTTTCCCCGAACAACTAATACGGCTGTGTAAGCCGACGTTGATAATACCAAAAGCTCGTTAGGATCGGGAAGGACCTCTCCGAGCCGTTCAATACTAAGCGAGGTTTCCGACAAGACGACTCCCCATCTTGTAACTTCTTCAATCTACTGGTGCTACTTCGGACAGGGTAGGCTATTGAGAAGTAAAGTCACTTATCGACGAACAAAGACCAAACTCTACAAGTCACTTATCATCCCCGTCCGGGTATAAGGTGCAGAGGCATGGACGATGTCAATATCTGATGAATCGACGTTACGAGTTTTCAAGAAAAAGGTTTTGCGGTAGATTTATGGTTCTTTGCGCTTTTGCCACGGCGAATATCGCATTCGATGGAACGATAAGCTGTATGATATGTATGACGACATTAACATAGTTCAGCGAATTAACCACAGCGACTACGCTGTCCTGGTCGTGTCGTCCGAATGGACGAAAACACCCCAGCCTTGAGAGTTTTCGATTCAGTACCCGCCGGAGTAAGCAAAGAAAGAGCAAATCCTCCACCCCGTTGGAAAGACCAGATGGAGAAGGACCAATTGGTGCCAAACAGAAAAAGGAAGAACGACTGGCACGCTGTTGTAAACTCGGCTGTTACCGCGTAAGCGATAAATACGCTATTAAAGAAGAAAATGTTTAATATTCACCTAAACCCAGAGCTCTTTCATATTTCTTAGCGAAATTCATGTCCAAAAGCTGACATATTTATTAACAGAAGTTTTTGCAGATTATGAGTTTAGGCGAAACATCGCCGCATATTTCCTACAGGGCGTGTCAACGAAGCGCAGTACTTTGCGTGAACTTCAGTCCAAAAAACGACTCACCTCAGCAACAGCTCAAGCAAAAAGTAAACAAAGTGCGAATACGCGCGTCAACGTCACTGACTGTCAATGGATAACGAAGTATTTTATTATTTCACAACTTAATTTTGCAACTGTCTGCCAGGAGGAGCAACGCCAGCAGAGACGACGACTGTGTTGCAGAGATTTGTTTTTTATTAAACGCCACTGAAGGTGCACAGCTTCAGGCACTGAAATGTGAGAGTACAAAGTCAGCGGGACAGAGATGCCAACCTCGTGCCACAATGCTAGAACTTGCTTCCACACATTTATCTGGCGGTTTTACGCCTTAGCCCTTAACTTTTTATATGTGTGTGTAACTTCATCTCACTGCCTCACCCTCTTATGCCAATTCACGCATTTTTTCTGCTTTTTTGTTGAACAAGTGGTAATTTGACCGTGTTAATTGTGATAAATGTGCAGCACAAAAAACAAGACACAAGAAATTAACTAGAATGGGGAAAACCACAGAACAACGTAAAGAAGCTACATGGCAAAATAGTCGAAATCTCATAACTCCGGTTTAAATTCATCCTTGTGGACACGAACATGAGCGAACATACACAGCACAAATGCTGCTTGCTAAACCGGAATGCGAGGCGAGCAAAAACCCCAAATGAACTATGAGTTGTGAGTTGTGAGTCGAGCAGCAAGTGCCGTTAGCCCAAGCCCAGCTCCTGAGTTCGCCCGTCATAACTTTCGGACACGCAGCAAACATTTTTTAACGGCCAGCAGTTTGCCACTCGCAACATCACTTTAAATGCCACACACAATTTGTAAAAATGAGCTAATAAATTTGAATGCGAATTACTTGTACGAATACCGTGGGCTCGGGCTCACAGCCACGTATGCCGGCGGACCGCGTGGAGTTGGCTGCACTTGTTTAAATCTTGATGTACTGCGACCACAATTGTATTAACAAGAGCAAGCGGTATTGGGCGTGGCCGAAATGACTCTCGGCAACGCAACAAACCGGAAACAGCATAAAGTAAATCTTTTTATTTAAAGTTTTAAAACATAAAATTCGCGCAAAAGGCAGCGAGTGTGAAATTACTTTGAACTACTTCGCGCGCCGAGCTGCCAGTTGACAATTAAACAGTGCCGTTAAACTGTCTACAGCGCCCGAAACTATGCAACAATATTTTACACCACAGTCACATCGGGCAAGTTTTAGAAAAATAAATAAATAACGGAACTTAGTTAGAAAGCAGGCTTAAAGAATTATCTACATTTAAAGAGTTTAACACATTATATAGTAAAAAATATCAATTCAAATAATATACAGGTTTAAATTAAAAAGTTAAGAACATACTAATTCAAAGAAAAAACTTAAATATCTTAAAATATGAAAAAGAATAAAAATATAAATTTCTAGTCTAGAAGTGTGAATACAGAATAGCAAAGAAATTTTAACATTTTTTCAAAATCCAAACTAAAGTTTACACTAATCAATTTTTTTTAAGTTTTCGCTGCCCTATTATGGAAGTAAGTTCACCGGTAAAATCCGAAATTCAGACTTTAAGCACGTTTTTCTTTAACTACTCTTCGTTGTGTTCCCGGAATCAAATCAGTTAATTTACTTGAAAATTAGCCAGAACATTCATTAACTATCTCTCTCTAAGAGCAAATAAAAACTTAACATTAAAAAACAAATAAAGGCGAAAGTTAAAAGATAGAAAATTGTTGATCATGATTTTTTGTCACACTTAATTTCAACTAAAGACAAAGTAAGCAATAAATACTGCATAAAATATGTATGCATGCATGTGGGGTATTCCATACCAAATCGACCACTTTTGAACCCGACCCCTTTAGATTTTGCTGAAACTTATCCATCCTTTTCTACCCTTTGAAGAACATTTTTGAGAATTTTGGAGGTGGCTGCTCTTCGGGTTCCTTCCAAGCCCAACCCAACCAACCATATGTCAGGCTTGTTTTAGTCTGAATCTGTGTCAAATTTATTGATAAAATCAGATTTTGTACTAAACTTTGGCACTTGTTGCCTAGATTTCAGTGTAGAGCGTATAAAACGATCACGAGATTGGGGGCCAATAACTTTAGAAGAGGGGAATTCACTAAATTTCCATACCTCTGCAGTGTCTCCCGACAGCCCTTTTATGAGTTCTTCGTTAGAAACTGCACAAAGAACTGGTGGAACAGTCAAGGTAATAGTCTTCCAGTTAATCATATCGTAATAATTATTAGCTTTGAAATTCAGCTTTGGCACTTTATTACATCTAACCCTTTCATTTACAGTGTCAGACTCTGCTTCTCTGGCTGCCAGAAGACGGTCAAGGGCCAACTTTCTGACTTCTATCCGTTTCGTCACTCATCATACTAAGGAGATTTTTTTCTGGAAGAGAAAAGAAAGCATTCTGTTGAATGGATGAATCGACAACCTTGCGCAGTCTAGCAGGTAAGTGTCTCGACCTTTGAATTGCAGCATAGAGATGGCGCGAGCCATCTTTGATTGAACTGTTGAATCTTATTGAGAACCACAAAGGTGAGTAAACTGTATTTTATAGAAATAAGCTTGGTCTGTGCTAAGTTGGGTAGGATTAATAACCTCAGAAGGTAATTGGCAGGATGGAAAACTTTCAAATTTGACAACAGGCAACTTCTCACAATCAGGGAGCAGTTTACCTATGTAGCCAGAGAATGTATTTGGACTCTTTGAGACACCATCTTTGTGTTCGAAAAGAGCACGAAATGGAAGTTCGTTGAAATGTAGAAGACAAACAACCCACTGTAATGGCCTACCTATTCTTTCTTCTAGTTTCCGAATGATTCCACCTTTCCAACCTGTGTTCGTGTTGGTGCCATCAGCACCGACAACTTCTAGATGTTCCACATCAACTGAATTGTCTTGTAAATGTTGCCATATAGCTTGCGTCTCATCCTCAGCTGACCCAGAAGGAGAGGTGACGTGGCCAACGTAATGACAACCAGGTTCCGCTATAAGAGAAATATGTTCCTCTTTGACAGTGTCGCGGTAGTACTTTTCACCTTCGCTCACTTGTGTAAGTGTATTGCCTTTGCGGCCGTCAAAATACAGCCCATATACAGACTTAATACTTTCGGTGTTTTGGAGCTTAACTCCAACACTTTTTTTTGCCCGACTAATCTTGCATTTGTCAGTGACAAAGCTAGTCTGATCCTCTGTTATCAAACCTGCTTTTTTGGCATCCAGAAAAGCAGATGAAACAATCAAGGCCGCTGCTCTATCACTTACTC
Organism: Bactrocera zonata; assembly: GCA_037783105.1. Taxonomy (NCBI): domain Eukaryota; kingdom Metazoa; phylum Arthropoda; class Insecta; order Diptera; family Tephritidae; genus Bactrocera; species Bactrocera zonata. The sequence continues at coordinate 117,319 of JBAWJQ010006374.1, forward strand.
CAAATCTTTGGGCAGCTAAAGCAGTGTGTTCTAATACTAGTGTATTTTGTTTGGTTTTAGAGGATGGAAGAGAAAATTCATCATCAGCATCGTTTTTGGAAGAATCCATGTGCGACGCACCTACATTGTTGTCGTCTGTATGAGAGTCTGTCTGATCTCAATGGTCACGTGTTCTAGCTGATACTTTTCTGGTAAGTGTTAATGTTGAAGGACGTTTTGAAAGCTTTTCTTTACGTTCATTTTTCTTTGTAATCTTGTTTGTTTCAGGTAGATCAACACTTCCAATGCGACCAATTCTCCTGGTTCTCTGGTCCAAGAGAAATGGTTGTTCATTGATAGGAACTTTCCTTTCCTTTGGACAAGTGCAAGAAGAAAAATAAATGCATTTACAAGCAGCGATGACAAATAATTTTCCGGCAGAAGAGACAAAGTCGTCTCTTTTAGAGCTCAAACCTATTGGGTTCCTTAAAAACATTTGTTTAAGAGTCAGAAATTTCTTATGGTATGTGGTGAGCATTTGTACAACTCTGGTGTGTGAAACTATCGGAATAGATGACTTTTTGAAAGTATTTTCAACCTTTTTTGCAACTATTTCTGTAACCTCTTTACTCCTAGGTTCATAGTTGTCGCCTCGGAGTCGCCCTATACGAAATCTTTCAAACTGATAACACAAAAGAACATCCTGGTAAGTAGGTAACTGGGACTCAGAGAGATTGTACGGATATATGCCAAACACAGGACATTTTTGTCTAAATTTAAAATTAGATACAGACATTTTGAGTTCTGTGTTCTGTTGAGAGAATATAAGTGATAGCACTCGGCGAAATCAACGATAAGAGTGAAGGAACTCGATGAAAAAATATTTATGTGGAGACCTATCCGAACGTGTCCTTTGGCGTAGGTGAATGAATGTGAGTGAGTCGAATTTCCGAAATTTCAAGGCCGGAGTTGGAGTTGAAGATGCAATCCGATCTCAAAACAAAAAGTTGCATTGGAATCAGGAAGTACTAAGGCAACTTTTCCGCACTATTAGAAATCCCGAATCGAAAAAAGTCCGGCATCGACCCACCCTATTGCTCCAGGCAACGGTATAATCTATAAATATTTGTTTGTATTGATAAAGCTATCGGAATTATGCTACCTGAAGGGCTTTATCTTCCAACTTATTACTAACATATAGTAATATATCAAGTTTAAAATTTTTTAGCTATAAAGATTAATATTAAAACCAATGAGAAATCACAGAAAACTGAAAAATGAACTAAAAAGTATGCAAACAAAGTTGGTTATTTTGCGCAGATTGTTTACATAATAATCGATCGTTTCTATAATAACATTTACAATTACGAGTATATATAGTACTTCTATATCTTAAGGTATCTTAGATATTTCTATCGGTTTAAAAGCATTTTTAAACTGAATATTTCAACAGTGGTAGCCTAATTTTAGTGTGATCACCCCACATTTGAGGGAGCTGCCATCTAACCTGACCCAACCCAATCTTACATATACTATCTCAATGATCACTTTTACGAAAAAAAAATAATAAAATCAGATAATTCGATTAATTTTGAATTATGTCTATATATACTAAAGTGATGTATAAGGCATATGATGATACCGAACCTTTTTATATGCTATAAGTTATACTATATAATCGTGAAGGACCGATGGGAGCAATAAACGATTCTTTTGCTTATAGTATATTAAAGAAGGTATTTATACGAGCAGAGTAAAATGACAGCCGCAGTTACGGTCGAAGGTTCTATTCCCGCATTCATCGATCGGTCAATCTATGTAAAAATCAGAGATGCAGTAATTTTTTGTGACAACGTCAAACACAATTAGTTTTGGTTTCTGATAATAGCAAAAGGAACCAAGGAGTTAAACTGGGGATCCATTTTCTAGTATGTAGTCAAGAGAAATATAAGATGATACGCAGACGGAGAAGAGCGAGGAAGTTCGCATTTCAGGCGCCCACTACCATAAGGTCCCTTTTAATAGAGCTGAAGTATTACATGTTACATGTTCGGAAAAAACAACTATGTTGTCACTATGGAAGGGCGAAACGTCGGTCACTAACCGAAGCTTAAGCCTTGGTTTAAGCGCGGCCACTTTCAGTTAGAGCGTTTTCGGACTTCTCTCAATCAACAAAATAAAATATTAAGATTTTAATTCGATAAAATAATAATTACTCCCAAAACATCGAAAAGGTGCTTCAATTGCCGCCCGAGCGATCAATCACCATCCATCCAGTGGTGAACTGCAAGAAGCCAACGAAGCTCCGAGCCGTTTCCACTTTACAGTGAGTGAGATAGAAATAAAAGGCCTAGCAAACGCAACAGTCTTGCAGTTTCCTGCTATTCAGTTTTGGTCCGGCATCTAAACGAGTGTAATAAAGTGGTAACTCGATGCGAGAGATAAGGTGACATACCCCCACTACTCTTAAGCGCACAGTCAGCGAGATCAGGGTTACTATCACTGCCCTACTATCGGAATCGTATAATCACCACTCTGAAGGAAGCTGCGCTCCGAAGCAGTAGTTCTACTGCTACGCCTAGGGCAGCCACTTCCACATGGAAGACGCTGGAGTGATCAGATAGCCTAAAACTGGAGTAGATTGAATAGTTGCCGACAGTATATTCCTCCACTAAACTTCCGCGAGCGCTGGTTTTTCATCTTATATACATTTACAAAGCCCACAGCGCAACGCGTGCTAATCGGGTACCCGACTATAACATCACCTGATTGATATATTATATTTTGGCTGTTTTATAATTAATACACGAGGTACTAATTAAAATCAATATCGGAAGTAGCATTTATTAGAGTGAAACCTATGATCAGGGAAATAGTGAGACTCAAGCGGCTAGAGTCGCAGCTTCAAGTTTTTGACTTTATCAATTGTGGTAAGTTATGTCTTCAGAGGTGTGTATCTCGTAAAAAAAGCTGCAGGTTATAGGACGGCACTAACATTCAAAGTAGAATAGCTGTGCTCACATATACATATATGTATGTATGAGTATGAATTGGTATATACCATTTATCCAAAATTACTTACATGGATTTCCCTATTGTTTACGACTGAAACATATATCACATCCAAAATTAAATAAAGCAAACAGATATTTGAACTGCATATACATACATACATATATAAATATACGTTATAAATAACTACATAAACACTCAAACAACAAAATGTTTATTTTGGTAAACTCGTAAGTCTGAAAAGAAAAATGGCAAACACTTTGCAAGGCGTAAAAGCGTCGACGGTTATTTGCCTTTTAAAAGACACTCACCAAAGACAAATGTGGATTTGGTTATATTTATTGCCAAAAAATTGCAAAGAACACAATTTACTCGGAACAAACAGTTATTTCAAGTGGGGACACTCTGAAGAGGGAAGGCATATGTAGAAAACTACAATGGAAATAGCTCATACTTTCGGAACTCTTTTGAAAAATAAATGGAGAGACATGCTGTGAAGGTTTAGTGAAGTATGCATTTACGTCCTCACTTTTAATAAATTTGTTTAAATAATATAGAATTTTACCAAACAGTAATACCTCAATGGTTGCTCAAAGTAAACTTTTATGTGGATTGTTATAGTACGTTTTTGTACTCTTGAGACTCACCAGTGAGACAAGATAAAACTAAAGATTTCCAGCATTTTACAATAAATATATTGGGTATGTAACTATAGCCACCTTGTGAAAAAATAGTTTCATATAAACCACAAAAATACTCTCAACCAATAAGCAATAAATATGGAATAAGTTACTCAATAGCATCTAAAAGAACGATATTTATTAATTGAACGGGCATTTTATTTTACGAAGGCAAACTAACGAACAGTATGACAGCACTAATATAGGAAATAATGGCTTCGAAGTTCCACTCTTTGGTAAGTAAAGCCTTAATATTTGAGTAGCACTGCTACTCTCAAATACATCAACAAGCTAAAACGAAATAAATTGTGGCAAAAAAGCACCCGGAAATCGTAGTTAAATTCCCTGAATAAATGATATTTCAAAAAAATCTTTTTTGCTAAGCTGATAGGACTATTCCTAAGGGGGTATTCTAGTCTAGAAATTTAAAAACATCGACATTTTTTTTTATATTTTCAAAGTTTAACTATTCGGGAATATGTGTACAAGAGGATTTTTCAAAATTCAAATTATTTTCGGAGATATAGGCATTTTTCTGACCCGGCATCCAAACTGGTTCGGCCGGAATGCGAAACTTTAAACGCGTTTTTCTCAAGACTGACTTTTTCGGAACGATGCCCACGATTTCTCAGGTTCTACTGGACCGATCTACTTGAAAGTTTTATAGAGTTTTCTTTATAGGTTTGTCTGTGGTTAGAACTAGCCCCATCCCTAAATTTTTATTTTTATTATTATTAAAAACTTCGAAATAGTCAGGAAAAGTGATAAAAATTTTTTTTTCAGGCAGTCGCCATTTTGTGAAAAAAAAATGTTTCCCACTTTTCCGTAGTTCCGACCATTGCGACATTATTCTAGATTAATAATATTTTTTTTTTTTTGGTTTCAGATAACTAGGAGGGTTGAAATCATGGGCATGGTCAGGTGGAAATTTTTAGAGACTCCTCTCTTCGTCAGCTCATAATTTTTGAAATTTTTTACTTTGTTTAGTTTTTAATTTTTTTCTGTACTCTTCAAAAATTAATAAATAACTAGTAAAAAATGGATGGTAAAAATATTAATTGCCTTTTTTTTACGACACTTTAAAAATTACCTGAAATTCATGCTTCTAGACTAAAATACCCCCTTAATTACTATAAAAATATACGTTGCACTTTTCAAAATAGATAAAAATGTCGGAAAAAGAATTTGTCTCAAATTCTGTATTTCTTCAAAACTTCGTGTTCGGAATCGTTGTGAATGTGGGAAAACGCTTACGGTAGCTCAATTTTATCAAAACCACAAGCCTACGAGTGGTACAAAGCCTTCAAAGACGGCCGAGAGATCATTGAAGACATGCTTAGTTGTGGACGACCTCTTCAACTGATGAAAATATTAAAAAAGTGAAGGATATGGTACTTGAAAATCGTCAGACAAGTGTTAGAGAGGTGGCAAGAGAGCTCGACATCTCTCTTGAGTCCGTTCGAATGATGTTGGTGGCTATTTTGGGTATGAAACTAGTCCCGATAAAGCTGATTTTTTTTTCAAAAAAATACCGTTAATAGGTCTTCTTGGACATGCTTGATCTTGCGAATTCGGATCTTACATTCATCGAGAGCATTATAACTTTCGATGAGACATGGGTTTATGAGTTTGACATGCAAACAAGTCAACAATCATCAGATTCGAGATAAAGGAGGTTGAAACCAAAAAAACATGTCAAAGCTTCTCAAACATAAAAATGATGTTCTTTGTTTTTTTTCAATACTCAATATTTGTGAATTTACTCCGGAGTCAAAAAGACATTCTAGTTGGCCGTATTGAGGCCCTTGCGTTAGAACATCTGTCGAAAACGGCCGGAAAAGTGGAAGAACAATTTATGGATTTTACAAGATGATATTGCACCGTCGCATCGAGCTACGATTGTGACCGAATTTAAAGCAAAAAATGCAATGAATCACATAAACCACCGTATTCACCAAATTTGGCTCCGCCTGATTTTTTTTGTTCCCCAAATTGAAATTTCCGCTCCGAGGGACCCGAATAAATGAGCTAAAGTTCATCCCAAAAAGTTTTTCCAGGACTAGAAAAAGCATTAGCATATGTAAGTGTTTAACACCTAGTGGAGATAACTTTGAAGGCGACAAAATAAATATTGATGAATAATTAAATATTTTGTGTTTTAGTTCGCAAATCAATTTTTTTCATAAATGTATCTTAACGAAACCCGATACCGTCATTTGTTACCGAAAATTTTTCGTGGCTCTTTTTCGCTGTGCATTTGTTTTTCTTCAAATCTACTTTCTTTGTGGGTCGCCTGCTGCATAAGTTGTCTTCTGTTTCCTTTTTTCATTTCGGCACTAGCAATAATTAGTGCCATAGTTTGTATCCGTTGTTGCTTCTTGTAGAAACTATACCAAAACAATAATTAGCCACGGAAAAACGATTCTACGGAATTTAAAGGTACAAAAGTCCACTAAAACAAGACAACTTAGGCCACAGAAGATATCAACCCCGGGAGAATAATTGTATGTGCTGCACAACATGAAATTTTTTTGCTAGTGAGGCCTGTAGGAAAAGTTTAGAGTGCTTCAGCCATCCAGTTTTCTGATAAGCTATAGAACTTAAAATTAAAATTTATAATCTGATTCTAATCTACCCAAAACAATTAAGTAGGCAACAATATATAATGGAAAAGTACATTTGTTTTATTTTTCAATTTTGTTGCAAATCTGGGTATAAAAGACTCTTGAAACAAATTCGGACTCTTCGTTTGGCCTGTTAAAGATTCTCTTCAGCTCTCAACTTACTTGCGAAATGACCGCAGCAACGTCGCATTTCCTGCAGGATATCTAAGAATGCACATGCTTATGTCGAGAAGCAAAGAATAGTTATGAATTAAATCAAAGAAAACAAAAAGAATGCCAAAGGATTAATGAATTCCCACAAAGCACAGGTAACTTTGCAGAAAGAGAAATGACATAAATTGTTTATGAAATACGATGGAAGACAAAGGACAGTGAAGGAAAACAAATAAAATAACAATGAAAAGTATAATGGCGAAGCCACAGTGGCGCCAAAATAAGAGAAGTGAAAGCCACCGGCGAAACCGCCTCAAACACAATACCTGCGCTCACCAGCGGCTGCAATACCCCACTCGCTGAGTATTGCAAGGCAATGCAATTATGCGACTCCACAACATGTTTTATTCGCCAATTCACATTCTATGAGAAATTCATTTTCATTTCTCACAATGACTTCAATGACGTTTGAAGCGTTGACGAGTCTGTCATTTGTAGAGCACGATGTACAGAGGATTCACAAATATATAGTACTTCACAATCAGAATATGTAGCTGAGAGAGCTGGAATATCGTACGTCTAGCAACAAGCCGCCTTAGTAAATTCAAAACTTGAAATATTCGAAATGGGCCCATTAAGGTCCGCCACACGGATGTTGAGAAATGAATGAAACAAAATGAAATTTACTTAATGCATTTTTTGAAGTTTTCCCAGCACCGCAAAACGAATAGAAACGACGACTGCCTGCCAAGCCAACTAAATGACTGTAAGAGCGAAGGAAATGCATATGAGGACGGAATGATGACACCATAAATATAGCGCGCGAGTCTAGAGTTGGAAATGACTTGTTGGCGAAGGACGCAGAGATGTATGGTCAAACAGTATTTTGCTTTACCGTTATTGTTGCTGCCTGTTGCCTCTCATCGGCGCACTTATGCATATGAGCCATTTAAGCGGAGCGTGGTATGCGAGTCGGAAACATATGTCGGGGAAGTATAAAAATTATATTAATATGCAGTCGCGGTTCACTTTTACCACTCTGTATTTAGATTCTGTTGCTCCAATCATAATTTCACTATTTTTGTACTTTTTCAAATGTTATTTTCATTTTTTACTGCCCCGGCACATGCAAGGGTGTCTTCACTTTGCTATATGAACTCAACCGCGAGCGAAGTCGAGGGATTTGTAATTTATACAATTTTTATATTTGCTCACTTTTTTTGGAGAGTTTTCTTGTGTATTTTTTCATTCAAAGATTTTTTGACTATTTTCAGGTTTTTTTAAGCTGGCATGTCAGCCCTTTGTGCTTGTGGCTGGAGATTCGCATAAAAGCGCCGCAAAATCTCGCCTTGACCATTACGGTAACGTGAGAAGAAAAAAATCAAACACACGAGCATGCACTCGAGTCGAGCGGTAAGTATGAAGAAAGCGCGAAAGTATGTATTAAGAACCTTCATTTTAATTCTATTTACATTTCTCCATTTCATTCCAAAGTTTTTTTTTTCATATTTCACTTTTGTGGCAATTCACTAGTGATGAGGTATAATTTGTTTTAATGCTAGTATTTATCATTTCGCGCGCATATAATTTTCATGATATAATATTCCTCTTTAGTTTGGCCTTTTATGGGGGAAATATTTTGAAACTTCTAAAGTATGGCCAGCATGGTCGGAGAAAAGGATTGGAATTTTTTTTTTCAAAATTCGTATATTTGTTGTATTCTAAGTATGTAAAAATACAAAAATTCCAATTACCTAAATATTAAAAAAAAAAAAAAATTGAAGTAAAGCGGGTCTAGGAAGCGACTACTATTTCCAACAAGATGAAGACTCGGATCATACCGCAGACATAGTTAAGCTTTAGTTACCCTACACCGTTCCCAAGCAGCTTCGAACGCCACCGCAATCGCTAGAATTAAATCCCATAGAGCACCTGTGTGATTTATTGAAACGAAATATCAACCAACGCATAATTAGTATAACATGTTATATGGAAAGTAGGCGTGGTTGCAGTCCGATTTCGCCAATTTACATAGGAATGTTTGACATATTTTGTTGAAATCGATCAGGCGGGTCCCAAGAAATATGATTTCGCCTAAAAGCAGGCGGTGCCCCGCCCATCGACCAATTTTTAACATACTTAGCTACCGTGGAATAAGCTTCCTCAACATCGCGTATAAGGTCCTATCGAGCGTATAGTGTGAAAGATTAAAGCCCACCGTCAACAAACTGATTGACGACGTTGGACCTTATCAGTGTGGCTCTAGACCTGGCAAATCAACACCCGACCAGATATTCACCCTGCGCCAAATCTTGGAAAAGACCCGAGAAAAGAGAAACGACACACACCACCTCTTCGTCGATTTCAAAGCTGCTTTCGACAGCACGAAAATGAGCTGTCTTTATGCCGCGAGGTCTGAATTTGGTATCCCCGCAAAATTAATACGGCTGTGTAAACTGACGTTGAGGAACAACAAAAGCTCCGTCAGGATCGGGAAGGACCTCTCGGAACTGCAAGAATGTACAGCTGCTGGCGTATGCCGATGATATTGATATCATCGTCCTCAACACCCGCGCCGTTGGTTCTGCTTTCTCCAGACTGGACAAGGAAGCAAAGCAAATGGGTCTGGCAGTGAACGAAAGCAAGACGAAATATCTCTTGTCATCAAGCAAACAGTCGGTGCACTCGCAACTTGGCTCTCACGTCACTGTTGACAGTCATAACATTGAAGTCGACGATAATTTCGTCTATCTTGGAACCAGTATAAACACCCCCAACAATGTCAGCCTGGAAATCCAACACAGGATAACTCTTGCCAACAGGTGCTACTTTGGACTAAGTAGGCAATTGAAAAGCAAAGTCTTCTCTCGACGAACAAAAACCAAACTCTATAAGTCACTCATAATTCCCGTCCTACTATATAGTGCAGAGATTTTGGCGAGTTTTCGAGAGAAAAGTTCTGCGAAAGATTTATGGTCCTTTGCGCGTTGGCCACGGCGAATATCGCATTCGATGGAACGATGAGCTGTATGAAATATACGACGACGTTGTCATAGTTCAGCGAGACAGCGGCTAGATCTTGTTGTTGTTGAATGTGGAGTTGCATTGCAACCGGGTGCCGGACCCAAAGCACGGCAGAGGTTTTAGATGGGCCTCGAACCCTACCAAGGTGGTTAGGGTGTCCATTCTACACTGCCAATTGGTACTGAAAATGCTTAGCATTCTCAGGGCGCTGATCAACGCATTGATTTGATCCGCTGCGCTTTTGAGCGCCGTGGAGTAAGGCTGTCGTCAGCAGGTACCTACGTAAAACACACCGGACGTTATCCGAATGGACGAAAACACTCCAGCTCTGAAAGTATTTGACGCAGTACCCGCCAGTACCACATGGGAAGCAGAGGAAGAGGAAGACCTCCACTCCGTTGGAAGGACCAGGGGGAGAAGGACCGCGCTTCGCTTGGAATATCCAACTGGCGCCACGTTGCGAAAAGAGGAAACGACTGGCGCGCTGTTGTTAACTCGGCTATAATCACGTAAGCGGTGTTTACGTCAATAAAGAAGAAGAAGTTATTTAATTAACACACTTTCAGTAGTTTTTGACAGTACCATTATATGGGAGTGGACGGAGTTATCTTCTAAATTCATCCATTTTTAGTGGCGGTGGAGGTACTTAATGGATTTGTCCTGAGCGAATTTTGTTATTGTAGTAAATCTAGTCATTTAGAAGATATGTACATTAAACCAATTAGAGGGCACGGACACGCCTTTTTTGCGATACCCTAGCTAAATTGCAGTTCTATATCTTAATTTTATCTTTACTTATGGCTCTTTATAGGTTTTCGCTTGATGGCGTTTTATCGGCCTGGCAGTGTTCCGATAACGCCCATCTACGAACTCATCCTCCCAAGTTGCAGCTTGCACAGGCAGACGGACGGACGGACGGAACGAACAGACAATCAATTTCAATTGTTCTCATTATCCTTATCATTTATATATGTCTACTTGCATTCATACAACGCCATATCAATCTGGATTAGTTTTAGGTGCCAATGGTTAGGTGAGCAGAACTATTATGCGCTGTAGCAACATGTTGTAAGAGTATAAAAACATATCTTCCAAGTCCCCAGATAGCGGTTACAAGGGTTTTAAGCAGAGATGACCGACATTTACTAACAGTAGCTTTAACAGCGGTGCATTTCATGTATCTACAGAGGGTGGTGTATAACCAATAAGATTGATGTTGCAGTTTTCAGGGGTTCTTATTCGAACCGATAAGTATAAAGAGCGGTAATTATACCTATTAAAGCCAGTGGATTTTACGCTCAACCATCCAACACTGTAAAATAATAAACTCGTAGAACGCTTCGACGAATAGCAGCTCACTTGCCGTCTAAATGCTGCTGAATGGGCTGAATGAAATTTAATTGCTTCTGAATGGAGTGCCGATCAGCTCATTAATCTAAACTGAATACAAATATTTATCTAACAAATTAATATGGTCGCACGAAAATTATAATATTGTAATAACAACCAAATTGTTTACCACTACGCAATGACAAAAACAACGACAATGTTACAGCAGACGCGCTTAGCACCTCTAACGCCAGCACCGATAAGCCAAATAAATAACGCCAACGAGCCGATTACACACGACACCCTTCACCTCACCTCACCGCACCGCCTGCAGTCACTTGATAGACCTTGTGGGCCAAAGCCAATGGCCAATATCACCAGGTGAGCAACTCAGAGCAAGCAAAATTCGTACGATGTTAAAAGTGCAAAACAACAAAAACAGCAAAAACAAATCGATTCAATGGACATGCCATTTGTTTGAATCAGCGTGACTTTGGTATGACTTTTGTCCCGAAAGCGATTGCTCGCCACCAACGGCTAATTTGTACACCAGAAGATACATACATATGTACAAATGGCAAAAAATAGCAACAACAACAGCGGCCAAGTTCAAAAATGTGGCAGCAAGGTGCACTCCATGCAATTGCAACATAACAGCTCGTATACAATGCAACTGACTAATAAATCTATTTTAGATTCACCTAATCGAACCGAACGCGCACGCACACACGCACATGAATGGACTGGCCCTCGCACGCATGCATTTGCCAAACTAATTGTTCGTATGGCTCGATTGGACAACGCCATATTAATCCAAATTACCATCAAAGTGATTTAATTGCTCGGAATTGCCAGCCGCCCAGCAATCGGAGAGGCCGTGTACCTGCCGGCCACACCACACAGACATACCCCATACAACCCGATACGTAGTGGTGCGCCTCGAGCAGTCTGCTGACCTGCATCAACTCGGCGGCTAACCACCCCGGCAAGCAGCCAGTCGACCACCGAACACACCTTGCACAGGTCACTGCGGCGCTTAATTGTTAGTTCGGTTTCAATGCATTTAGTTGTGTTCCATTTTCACTGCATGGCAGCCCAACCAAATGGTCAGCTGAGGCCGCAAATCATTGTAAGATTCATGAAGACAACACAGCTCGCTGTTGCTGCCGCTGCCGCTCGGCTGACTAAACTTGTTTATAACGGGTGATTTTTTTGAGGTTAGGATTTTCATGCAGTAGTATTTGACAGATCACGTGGGATGTCAGACATGGTGTCAAAGAGAAAGATGCTCAGTATGCTTTGACATTTCATCATGAATAGACTTACTAACGAGCAACGCTTGCAAATCATTGAATTTTATTACCAAAATCAGTGTTCGGTTCGAAATGTGTTTCGCGTCCGTGTCCGATGAGCGATGAGGCTCATTTCTGGTTGAATGGCTACGTAAATAAGCAAAATTGCCGCATTTGGGGTGAAGAGCAACCAGAAGCCGTTCAAGAACTGCCCATGCATCCCGAAAAATGCACTGTTTGGTGTGGTTTGTACGCTGGTGGAATCATTGGACCGTATTTTTCAAAGATGCTGTTGGACGCAACGTTACGGTGAATGGCGATCGCTATCGTTCGATGCTAACAAACTTTTTGTTGCCAAAAATGGAAGAACTGAACTTGGTTGACATGTGGTTTCAACAAGATGGCGCTACATGCCACACAGCTCGCGATTCTATGGCCATTTTGAGGGAAAACTTCGGACAACAATTCATCTCAAGAAATGGACCCGTAAGTTGGCCACCAAGATCATGCGATTTAACGCCTTTAGACTATTTTTTGTGGGGCTACGTCAAGTCTAAAGTCTACAGAAATAAGCCAGCAACTATTCCAGCTTTGGAAGACAACATTTCCGAAGAAATTCGGGCTATTCCGGCCGAAATGCTCGAAAAAGTTGCCCAAAATTGGACTTTCCGAATGGACCACCTAAGACGCAGCCGCGGTCAACATTTAAATGAAATTATCTTCAAAAAGTAAATGTCATGAACCAATCTAACGTTTCAAATAAAGAACCGATGAGATTTTGCAAATTTTATGCGTTTTTTTTTTTTAAAAAGTTATCAAGCTCTTAAAAAATCACCCTTTACGAGACAGCGTGCAGTCACGCAGCAGAAGCTGTCCGTAGAGCAACAAATATTTATGCACACTTTTTCTAAAAGAGAGCAATCGATCAGGATTGATAAAGCATGCAAGACATGCATACTTACACACCTGGAGATTACCGGCTTTAAGAGGTTTGTGAAAATGTGAATGATAGGCCAAAAAGTTACAATTTTCTCCATTGTCAAGTTGACGAAGGGACCATTATGAGGTCAATGCATTGAAGTGCTGGAATATTCGTAGTGGAACAATTACTTCAAATACCAATTGGAAAAGGTATTTGCGAAGTGGAATATATACATGCAGCGGAATCAAGTGAGAAGCGTATTTTATTTTTTTTTTTACTGAGTGCTAACAAACACATTTTCGTCACTTAAATTTGATCTAAACGAGATAGTTTCCACGAAAAAAGCTTTACTACTGAGGGGAAAAAATAGTAAAACTTTTCAATTTCGCGAGAAAACCACTTGTCGAAATATTTTTATATTTTTCTAAAATTTTTTAATTGTTTGTCGCGAACAAAGTTTTGGTTGGTAAAAATTATTCAAAGAGGGGACGCGTTGACGATGAATCACTTTCAGGACGGCCATCAACATCAACTGCTGATCAACACGTCAATAAAATAAAGGCGACGATTAAGAGCCAGAGATCTTACTAGCATTGTGAGATTATCGGAAGGATAAGTCAAAAATAGTCAAAAATATTTTTAAAGATCTTATAGGCCTCATAAAAATGAAAGCACGATTGGTTCCAAAATCACTAAGTTTTTTCGAAAAACAGCATCCGTAACACATGTAAAACAATCCCTTCTGACTACCAGTATGTTAAGAAACGTATTATTACCGGCGATAAGTCTTGGATCTGTACTTAGAACACGGGAAACCGATGATCGATCGGCCGAATATCATAGCAAAGGTGAGCCGAAGACGAAAAAACCACGTGAAATCAGATCAAAAATCATGGATATGTTGATAGTTTTTTTTGATTATCGAGTTCTTTTTCTAAAATTTTTACCCACAGGTGCCACTTGCTACTGTAATGCTTTGTGCCAAATTACAATTTTAAAACTTAATTTAGTGCTTAGTTATGGCACTTTATATGTTTTCGGTTATAGGCAATTTGTGGGGGTGGCAGTGGTCCGATTACGCTCATCTACGAACTCGAATTCTCTTTTGTACCAAGGAAGCCACGTACCAAGTTTCATCAAGATATCTCAATTTTTACTCAAGTTACAGCTTGCGCAAGCAGACGGATGGACAGACAGACAGTCAATTTCAACTTTTCTCGTCATCCCGATCATGATATATATAGCTCTATATCTATCTAGCTTACGTTTAGGTGATACGTACAACCGTTAGATGAACAAAACTATAATACTCTCTAGGAACTGGTTGCAAGAGTATAAAAAGAGATCGGAACTATGGGCCGAAAATTCCTGGTTTGCATCACGATGATGTACCGTCGCATACTGCATTGATTCTTCGTGAGTTTTTAGCCAAATTCTCAACCAATATCGTGCCACAACGACCGTTTTCGCTTAATTTAACCCCGTCCGGCTTCTGGCTATTCTGCAAACACAAACCAGCGCTCCGGGGTAACCGTTTTGAATAAATTGAAGACATTAACCGGGAATCGGTACACGCATTGAAAGATATACCGGAAACTATTTCGAGGATTGAAGAAACGTTGGCACAAGTGTATTGGAGCCAAAAGTGATTAGTTTGAGGGGGACGACAAATATTTTGAAGAATAAATTCTTCCTCTTCTTAATTGGCGTATACACCTCATACGCGATTATAGTCGAGTTAACAACAGCGCGCCATTCGTTTCTTCTTTTCGCTAGGTGGCACCAATTGGATATTCCAAGCGAAGCCAGGTCCTTCTCCACCTGGTCCTTCCACGGAGTGGAGGTCTTCCTCTTCTTTTGCTCCCCCCGGGCTACTGCGTCAAATACTTTCAGAGTTGGAGTGTTTTCGTCCATTCGGACAGCAGGACCTAGCCAGCGTATCCACTGTCTTTTAATTCGCTGAGCTATGTCAATGTCGTCGTATATCTCATACAGCTCATCGTTCCATCGAATGCGATATTTGCCGTGGCCAACGCGCAAAGGACCATAAATCTTTCGCAGAACTTTTCTCTCAAAAACTCGCAACGTCGACTCATCAGTTGTTGTCATCGTCCAGGCCTCTGCACCATATAGCAGGACGGGAATTATGAGTGACTTATAGAGTTTGGTTTTTGTTCGTCGAGAGAGGACTTTGCTTCTCAATTGCCTACACAGTCCGAAGTAGCACCTGTTGGCAAAAGTTATCCTGCGTTGGATTTCCAGGCTGACATTGTTGGTGGTGTTTACGCTGGTTCCAAGATAGTCGAAATTATTTACGACTTCAAGGTTATGACTGTCAACAGTGACGTGAGCCAAGTCGCGAGTGCGACGACTGTTTGTTTAATGACAGGAGATATTTCGTCTTGCCCTCGTTCACTGCCAGACCCATTTGCTATGCTTCCTCCAGTCTGGGGAAAGCAGAACTAACGGCGCGGGTGTTGAGGCCGATGATATCAATATTGTCGGCATACGCCAGCAGCTGTACACTCTTATAAAGGATTGTACCTGCTCGATTAAGTGCTACAGCTCGAACTATTTTCTCCAGCAGCAGATAGAAGAAGTCGCCTCGTCTGAAACCTCGTTTGGTATCGAACGGCTCGGAGAGGTCCTTCCCGATCCTGACGGAGCTTTGGGTGTTGCTCAACGTCAGTTTACACAGCCGTATTAGTTTTGCGGGGATACCCAATTCTGATATCGTGGCATAAAGGCAGCTCTTTTTCGTGCTGTCGAAAGCAGCTTTGAAATCGACGAAGAGGTGGTGTGTGTCGATTCCCCTTTCACGGGTCTTTTCCAAGATTTGGAGCATGGTGAATATCTAGTCGGTTGTTGATTTTTCAGGTCTAAGGCCACACTGATAAGTCCCAATCAATTTGTTGACGGTGGGCTTTAATATTTCACACAATACGCTCGATAGAACCATATACACGATGTTGAGGAGGCTTATCCCACGGTAGTTGACACAGATTGTGGGGTCTCCCTTTTATGGATTGGGCATAGCACACTTAAATTCCAATCGTTGGG
Source organism: Bactrocera zonata (assembly GCA_037783105.1). NCBI lineage: Eukaryota > Metazoa > Arthropoda > Insecta > Diptera > Tephritidae > Bactrocera > Bactrocera zonata. The sequence continues at coordinate 133,394 of JBAWJQ010006374.1, forward strand.
CATGCTTTCGTCCGACCATATTTTACAAAGAAGCTGATTCTTCATGCGGGTTATTGCTATTCGAACTTCTCATGGTCGGGCAATGGAACTTCAGCTCCATAGTCATGGATTGGGGAATCTGGTTCGCCTTCTCCTGGTGTTGTACGTTCACTGCCATTCAGCAGGCTGGAGAAGTGTTCCCTCCATAATTTAAGTGCGCTCTGGGCATCGATGACTATTTCACCTTTGGGGATTCTAAAAGAGTATGCTCCGGTCTTGAAACCTTCTGTAAGCTGCCGCATTTTTTCGTAGAATTTCAAGGAAATTATCACAAGGAGGTGAGAACCTTTTCATGCCACCTTTTTAGAACAATCCAGCATGTTTCCGATTCATATCAGTTTCATGATTGAAAAATTGTTCGGTAGTGCAGCGTTCAGTCAGTTTTAGGATAATTTTGGTTTCCACTCGGATCCAAATGCTTCAAAATAATTAAATTCGCAAAAGTCAACTCTAGTCAGATTAGTTTGGAAATGATTTGTGACTAAATTAAAGAACTATTTGTGCATATCAACTCTATAAACTTTCGAAACCATATATTTAGATTTAATATTATATTTGCTGAATTCTAAACAAAAGTTCATAAAATCTTCCATTACTTGACAGCAGCTAACGTCAACAATCCTTCGTAATCCTTACAACAATAACAAGGACGAAAGCTGTTGATTTCCGTTACTTCCATAAATCCAAAATTGTGTAAAATCGCCACGTCACTTGTATTATGTCACTAAAGTGGGAAATAAAAATGAAATTACGATAGGCTCATGCATTTTTCAATCCAACACAAAATAGTTCTACATCTTCACTCAAATGCCACGAGCAGCCACTCATGTGAGGCAGCAATAAAAGCGAAAATTCATAGATTAAAATATAAGGCGCCGTTAGCCAAGTCCTAAAAAGGCACTGGGACAATCACAAATAGGAAAATGAAAAGAACGCAGCCAACCAACGAATAAGCAATATTTATTGAGTACGTGATCTTTGACAAGTCCTTATGTGACCATTTTGAATTTTTTATTGGACACACGAGACATAGCCCAGAAAGCAGAGAAACGATAGAGAAATAAGCAAAAATAAAAGGAAGTTTGCCAAATGAAAAGCATATGTGCATATGTGAGTGTATGGGCAAGCGTTCGACAAAAACTCCAAATCAGCCGAAACAAGCGATTTGGCGCTGAACAAGCAACCACACTTTGCCTTAGACGACCACAAAGGACATTCGCACGCCGACCACAATGAGCACATACAAATTGGTAACTTGCGAAAGTTTTCACCCAAATGGCAGAATATTCAAACGTAAATCAGCCAACTGCTGAGTGGAGCATGTCTGTGTCAAGGTAATTTTTGAAGAGTTAGTGCCACAAACTGAAGACTTATTAATAGAAGATTTCTTGTCAACTATTACGATAGCGGCGATTTTGCTGACTTTCTTCAGTTTTTGCCATTTCGTTATTTCTTCATTTTTTGTTGCTGCTGTCCACTGGGGAAAATGTGTGTAGCTGTATGTGGCTGCCATATTTGACACTTCAGCGTATCGCCCGCAAGGAAATCGTAAAATCATTTTGGACAAATGTCCAGCTGCAAGGAGTATGATTTTCGCAGTAGAAAAATTACAACATTAATTTTTAATTAATACTTCGTGTGAAATATGAGAAACGTCTTTGCCCAAAGGACACTGTGTCCGTGATAAATTGGCATTAAATAGGAAGAAAACGACAAGTATGAACAGAAATTTCAAAAATATGAAATGAGTAACTGAATTAGTTAGGCCGACAAATCATAATAAGATTAAGGTCACAACGAAGACAAGAAAATGGCAAAATAATTAGTAGAGAAAGAGAGCTAGCCGTAAAACATTGCTATACTGCACGGTCTCTGAAGACCTTGTCCAAAGGAGAACAAAACGCTTACGTAGCTGGATCTTCTAAAAGTTCGAGACCGTCAAAATAGCCATTTGTTTCAAATTGATCTTCTCATTTGAGTAAAATATTTTTCTAGCGAGCCACTCGCCAAGGTAACGGCTGAACTAATTTAGACAACTTTTCGATAACACGATGTAATTGTTGGGTGGTTTCTAGATTCGTTATAAGCTTGGCATATGTTGCAAATATTACGCGGGCTGCTATATATATTTCTGGCGTAGGCAATACTAAGTGTTGCCAGGTGCAATCTGACATTTCCATTGGAAAGTTTAACATTTTTTAGCATAACATCACTCAGAACGTTTTGTCATTTAATCGTGAATTGTTTTATTTACAGGGAATTAAAAAATTCATCTCGGCCAAAAAATGGAATTAACTCGTGAACATTTTCGTGCGATCATTTTTCACAACTTTCGACGTGGATTATCACGACCAGAGTGCATCGATGAACTAAAATCTTTGTATGGCTTTGAAGCACCATCCTATAGCACTGTGAAAAACTGGTACAACGAATTCAATCGTGGCCGACGCTCGCTCAAAGACGAATTCCGTGAAGGTCGTCCAAAAACAGCCGTTGTGCCAGAAAACATCGATGCCGTACGTGAACTGATAATGCAAGACCGTCACGTAACATACCTTCAGATAGAGGCATGCCTATGCATTTCTCCCACCAGCATACATTCGATATTGCATGAACACCTGGCCGTAAAAAAGGTTTGTTCTCGTTGGATCCCGCACAATTTGACAATCGCTCAAAAAAAGGCTCGTGTGGATTGGTGTAAGGAAATGCAGAAAAAATACGATCGCGGTGCTTCAAAAGACGTTTATAAGATCGTCACAGGTGACGAATCATGGATCTATGCGTATGAGCCCGAAACAAAACAGCAATGGACCGCGTGGGTCTTCCAAGAGGAGCCAAATCCAACGAAAGTTGTTCGTGGAAGAAGCACTTCGAAGCAAATGGTCGCCTGTTTCTTCGGCAAAACTGGTCATGTGGCGACTGTTCCGCTTGAGCAACGTAGGACGGTCAATTCTGAGTGGTACACCACCATTTGTTTGCCTGAAGTCTTCGGAGAAATTCGAAAAACGAACAACAGAATACGAATCATTGTGCACCATGAAAATGCGAGCTCTCACACATCGGCTCAAACCAGCGCCTTTTTGACCAGCCAAAACGTCGAATTGATGGGTCATCCGCCGTACAGCCCTGACTTGGCACCCAATGACTTCTTTTTATTCCCACACATCAAGAAAATAATGCGTGGTCAACGATTTTCGTCGCCAGAAGATGCTGTTGAAGCATTCAAAAACCATGTTTTGGAGGTGTCTCAATCGGAGTGGAAAAAGTGCTTCGAAAATTGGTTTGAGCGCATGCAAAAGTGTATAAATCTTGATGGAGAATATTTTGAAAAACAATAAAACCATTTTCGTTGATAAATATTTCTATTTTCATTATTAGGCCAGAAATATATATGGCAGCCCTCGTATGTAAAAAGTAAAGACAAGATGAAACACTTACATATGTACAATCAAACAAAAAAACTCCCAGTTTCGTATACTCTGAAGGAGTATACTAAGTTTACCACGAGTTTGTAGCAACCCTAAAGAAATCGTCAGAGACAAACCACGTATTTACTATAATTACAACATGTGTACCAAAAACGGCCACCCACAGTTTGGAAAACAAAACCTTTATTTATGGAAGGCACTGTGTAAGATGGAGCAAGTGCCTTGAAAATATTAAGTTTGATGAGATGCAAACTTTTAAGAACTGAAGTGAATAACTTTGAAGGTGAAAAAATAGAAGAAATATTTTTGGAGAATAACAAAATGCTTGTTTGCTTCAAAAATATACGCAATTTTGATATTTCTATATTCAATATTTCTAACATTTTGGTAAAAACTAAATTTAAATCAGACAAAAAGTTACGAAAACTCTATTACGCGAAGTTAAATATTTTATTATTTTCAAAACGCTCCGAAATTAGTGCGCTCTCGAGGCTTCCCAAACTTAAAGACACGCACACAAACCCAATATGCAACGTGCAGTGTGCATAATGAGCGTTTGTGTACGGAAAACTAAGACAAAAACGCGTCTGAGGATAATAACGAACACACAATGAATAGTTACGACCGCTTTGACCGACGCCACACAGACACACATAAATAATTATGAACACACACACGGACAGCACAATGGCGCGTGTGTTTGTCACAATAAACGGCCCGAACGCCTCAAGGCACGACCGAAATCCGCGTGGCGCTTTCATACAAAAACAGGTGAAAAATCGCTGGCCATTGTTGGCTCGGCTCAAGCCGCTTCTGCACACCAGCACCTAACGAAAAACAATAAAATATTATTGTAAAAAGCAAGTACGCACACATGTAAATAAAACATATTGCATAGTGAACGCTGCGAGCGGAGGGGAGGGGGTGGGGGGTTTAACCATGTGTCCATGGAAGAGACAAAATATTATTACATAAGGATAATAAAGTGAATGTGGCCGACAGACAAGCAGAATCACACCACAGCCAAGCGCTGCCAAGAGCCTCAACAAACAATGGCCCCCAATGTGACCCAAGCGTGTGTGTATGTGCGTGTGTTGTTGTTGTTATTTTATTATTTGCATTCTTCTATGTAGGTAAGCGCTAAAAAATATAAACTGTGCCCCTTGGCGGTAGTCGTGTACGTAATGTGGAATAAAACAAAAGTGTCGTCGCTGTCATTGCAACAATTGCAGGCACAAACACACAACAACAACACCTCGACAATAATGTAAAAGCATGTGTACGCGTGTGCGAGTGTGTGTGCGAGGAAGCAACACTAACCTCTTGTTGCGTTTTTGCGAACGCATTTCAAAACATCCATTCAAAACGGAGAAGCCTCAACTGTGCCATAACAGCACACACGCACACATACACTAACACTATGGTACCACACAAGTGCACTTTCAGCGAACAAACGCGTTTGTCCTTTATTCTTGGGCCCCTTGCCACGTCACCGATTGCCTAATCCTCGCTACTCACACGGAGTTTTATTGTGCCGTTTGAAGTGTCATGCTAAAACAACAACAATAACAGCACATACAATAGCAGACAACAGGCAATATATGCATACATGTATGCGTGTGCGTATGTGTGAGCACGACACGAGAACACTTGAAATGTTTTAATGCAATAAAAAGCGATTGTAATGAGGCTCATAAATGCGTTTAGAAACGCTTTAACACTCGTGTTATTGGGCGAGTATGACGACTTTCGGGAACGCTGTTGAATGGCTTTTGTGTGCTCGGAGCTTTGCGAAAATCCCAGCTAACTACAGACCTCAATAAAGCCAAACATACACATACACGCACACATTTGCATGCACAGTTAGGCAGGCGAACAAGCGAACAGCGAAAAATAGGCATTCCTTTGGTCTTTAACTGCATGAGGGGCTATATTTTTACCAGCTCAGTCAATTGGTGCGGCACTTCCAGCTCCAAATCGGAGTTTTGTGTATTTACAAACATTTACAGGTGCGAACAATCCGCTTCGCAAGACACACACACCCACACGCATTCAATTGAAATTCGAAAGCGATTGTGGAAATTAAAATTTCAGTCGAGTGTGCATAGTTTAGACTCATTCAAATGTGGTCGACTTTACATACAGATGTGGAATATATCGGTTTTATTAGACAACTAAAAGTAATTGGTTTCGGCAAAAACTTGACTTGAGACTCAATACCACTCAATAGAAAAGGTTGAACGCATGGATAAATTAATTCCTGATACCGCCTCACCAACCTCGATAATAGGAATCAGGATAATTGTTTGGCCTTATCGCATCGAACAATCTCACCGTGACCAGTCAGCCGACCGTTGGGAAATAAAACTTATTATAGCTCAAATTGTGTCTTCTTCTTCTTTATTGTGTCTCACTGAGCACAAAAAAACTCTCTACACGTTTTTCCATCATCTAAAAGTAGAGCATCATGCGACACTGAAAGTTTTGCCGACTGACCGATCTCTCGCTGAGCTTACATGATGTCAATCTGCTTGGATAACGTTGTAGTCGTAAGGAAGAATGGCAAGAGTTTTTAGGGAATTAATGCATGTTTCTAGTTTGCTTTGAACAATCCGTGAAGACGAAAGCTGATCTCTTTACATCCTTATTTCGTATAAATAATGAGGAGAGAATGGAGTTTTCTAAAAGTAGCAGAATACCACACCTCCAGACATCCAGATATGCACTTTCTCTAAGTATGGAAGAAAATTCTTAAGTTGAGTCTAACTTTCCAAAGATTGCACAGTATAGACAACGATGTTCATTCAAGTACATTCGGTAAAGATCGCGCAAACTACTACAGTATCAATTACAATTTCAAAAGCTAATTTCCAAAATACTATACTATATGCATTTAGTATAAAACTACAATCTCTTCACAGTATTTGGATCCCTCGAAAATTACTTTTAATGGAGAAGAGCTAACTATGTATTAGCATCTCTAGTCGAAGGCAAAGAGAATGCTACCAGTTTTCAAACGAATCTGGAAACTGCATTCTTTAAATTCTGAAACGACTATCAACTCAGATGGCATATCATTCTCGATCTTTTATGGTAATTATTAATCAAAAGAATGAATTACTTCTTTCATGACAAACTTTTGAACAAAATTTTGATTTCATACTTAATTATTTTTCACCAGAACTCCCAAAATAACTAAAGAATATAATCATACAAAGCGCGATTGTGCAAATGAACAGGTCAACAATGAAGTCTAACAAAGCAACCCAAGTAATAAACACAAAAACAACACATGCATTCACATTCAAGCTTAATTATAATAAAACACCGATAATATTTACACATAATATACGTAATACACATGGAGGTAAGTCAGATTAGAAACAATAAATATGTGACGTCAAAAGTAGTCTAACGGCACAATGGACTACGCTCTGTGAGTAGCATAAAAGATGGGCGGGTAGTGGCAAATGAGTAACAAGTAAACCGAAAAACCTACACAAACAGATACAGGGATATAATTCTCTTCCGCCGATTGGCACTGGTTGGTGTCACCATAGAGGGGAGTGAGATTTATTCACAGCCACAACTGAAATATCTTAAACTGAAAACCTCAATTCAAAGTACACGTCGTGTACGCATCAAGAAAAGCAAGTAAAGTCTATAAAGCTTTTTCCAAAAGTGATAGTATACAGGACTATAGTAGTATTAGCCAGTTGCCGCCCATTGACAACCTGGGACAAGTGATTGCATTAGCTAGCAGCGCTTGAAACAGTATCGACAAAATAGAGAAGCAAAATAAGAGCCCCAAAATGTGGCACTGGCAGCGGCAATCTAAAGCACGGTGATCTCACAGACTGATACCGGACATCCACTCATCGATAGTCAGACGACTTGGGAACCTGAATTTTCATTTGGAAGCTATCTTCACAAAATCCATTAAGAACTACACTAGCCGCTAGTTTTACGGTTGAAATTTTACGACTCTCACAGAGAAGACTTAAAATATCTTGTATTTCTAAAATTAGTGCTTGAATTTTCGAAATTAAGGTCGAACAAATCAGTAAACCGTCAAACTTTTGCCAACTTCGTCGAGAGTTGGTTCAGAAGGAGAGAGAGCATATCAGCACTTTTTTAACCAAATGGACAATGGGAGACTTGAGAAAAATCCAAAGTGAAAATCATACTGAGAATAATTTCAACTAAATAGTATATTTGAAGTAGTATGGACCTTTTTTATACCTGTCCGAAATCAGATAAATATACAGTTGGTAACATTTGGTAAAAACTCAGTTGTAAAATAATTTATAGCTAATGGTCTTTAGGGTATATAGTATAATCAATTTCAGCAGATCCACACACTGATTACGAAATTTTAGACTAAATCCATTCTTGATTCTTTTGCGAGCCGGTTCAAGAAATAATGCGACAGTTCAAACTTATGCGTCATTTATAAGGTCGGAAAAGATCCGATGAAATTAACAATAAATTGGCATTGGCATGTCACTCGTTTGCAATGTGATCAGCTGCAGTAAAACGCAGACGAGAAAGCTGCAGACATGTCAGACTACAAGGGGATGCCTCTCGATGAGGCCCGTATGCTCCCAGTTAATGAGCATAATGAACTCCTCTCCAAACAGTTTCTGCTGGAGAGCTTTCGTAGAAATCACCTGCTTATAGCAGGACCGCTCCTAAGAGCATAAAGAGGTCCTTCCTCAACGTCACTTCGATGACATAAAAAATACGCCGAACAGACTTCAGACGTAACAAACTTCAGACATTCACTGACCGCTATTCACAGTGAAACCATTAACACCTACACCGAATCCATCTGAATGAATGGCGTAATTGGAGTAAAACCACTATCCATTGCAGACGTCGAGCTCGAGTTGCCGCGAGAGTCGAGAATGACCCTTGCGCATCTTCGTTCTCGATAAGGAAACTCCTACTTACCCTGACAATATATATAAATATATGTTCAGCGTGCAACGAGGTCTCGCACCGCTATCCTCGTCTTTACATGCCTTGCTAACATCTGACACCCCACTCCCTGTGGTCCGACACAGTCGAAACATCACGTTTCCTGGGCCTACCGTTGGATGGCCTCGATGACGAATTATCTAATCCTTACCATCCAACAACAACATCGTGAATGGAAAACTTGATATCAAGACGGCGTTCAAGTTCAAAAAGTGAGAGTGCAATAGTAGAAAAGTGTGAGCAACGGCGTCGAAGCTTCGATAAGCGCTAGACCAATATATGAAAAAGTGTACTTTATGTTACTTTTTATACACATAAGTTTATATATATTGGAAGAACCTATGCAAATTGGATAATCGGGTTATTTTTAGTCACAGAAATATTCCGGCCTCACAAAATTATAAACTCATTAAAACAAGTCAATCAATTCAAATTATTACCAATTAGACTCGTTATATTCGTATTAGGCCCTCTGCAAACAATATTCACTTTGTGTTTATTATTTATTTTGTCCAAAAATGGCGCTCAGTTCGTACGCAACGACAAACAGTAAAAGCAATGAGCGACTCTTTGACTTGGTGCCTAATTTTAATAGCTTTATCAATTCAAACCTTCGTGCCGAACATTTGCGCGATCAAATACACATTCACCAAAATGGAGTGCGAAGCGCTCGACCAAAAATTACTACAATTTGAAGATTGCGGGGTGAACGCAAATCATGAAGCCCATATGCGTTTGAAGGTGCTAAAACCGCCACTGGACAATATATCTGTAGGTACTTACTTCGCCTCTCCAAATATAGTGGCTTACTAATATAGAAGGATTTCTTTTCTACCCAAAGGTACGAGTTGTACTGATGAAGCATACAAGCGGTGAATATAGGAGCTTCTTTCTGAATGCGGAATATGACGTGTGCCGGTTCTTGAAGTCACAACGCAATCCACTGGTGCAGTATTTGTTTCAATTTCTGAAACCCTACACGAGTTTAAATCACAAATGTCCTTTTCCAGAGGTATGTAACGAAATATTATATTTGAATGCGCTTATTTACTACTAAATCACCAATATCGATATCCTCGACTATATAAAATGAAATGATAGGGCTTAGAAAACCTTCGTCTGTCGGTTTCTCAAAATATTTGAAATGTATTAGGTTTGTTTTTACTGCAGCTAACTATTATTAGCTAGCCAAGTTTCTCCTGGAGGCTAAAAACAGAAAAAGACAGTGTAAGGAGCAGAGAGAGACGCCGCTTAGTGTTGGCGAGTGACATTTTTGCTAGCCGAAAATAGTTGTTGCCATATGAAGAAACAGTTGTTAATGTTAAGAAATTTCACAAGAGTATTTAATTAAATTATGAGCTTTTCTTTACGTATAATTGTTTGAAAAAAGCTTTGAACTTGTTATTACGAATGAATGGGCCTTTATTTTTATTAAGAATTTCCATAATTAATATTTTTTTCATTTCAGACATCCATGTACCTAAATAACTTTCGGGTAAATGCTAGTATTTTGCGCCCAATGAAAATCGTACTCGATGGAAACTATTCCTTCTTCAGCACTTGGATGACTCATAAAGTGAATCGGATGAAAATTGATTTGTATTTTACATGGGAAACTTGACTGTCATGAACATGCATAGCTGAAAATATGAATACTATTAAATATAAAACTTATAGTTCTTGAAATGGTTCTTTAGATATTACATTACTTTAAAATAAAGAGGAATTTTTCATACATGTTCCCATTAGCCTCTATACAAGACTGCTCCGTCCATACATAACATTATAGTACTATACTCGGCAAACAGTTTTATTTAAAACAATTAAAGAAGCGCCAAGTTCGGGTGTAACCCAACATTTTATACGCTCGCTCTTCCCTACCATCTATTATATAGCTCACAGCAGTCCCTGGCTAATGCGATCTCCTGTACCAAATTATCATTTTGTATCTTAAAAGTGCTTATTTATGGTATTTTATGGTTTTTTGTTTAAAGCGTTTTTGTAGACGTGACAATGATTCGATTCCGGCAACACCAACCTCCCTAGGGCGGCAAGGAATATGTGTACCAAGTTTCGCTACAATGTCTTAATTTTTACTCAAGTTATCGAATGTTGTTCGGAATTCGACTCGTCTCGTCATCGTATGTACATATATATACAGTGCATATATATATATAACTCGATATCTATATGGATTAGTTTTAAGTGATACAAATAACCGTTAGGTGAACAAAACTAGTAAACTCTGTAGCAATATCTTGCAAGAGTCGAGAAATATTTTATTGATCTTAAGCTCCAACTGTCGAAAGAATACACAATATCGAATCACTGTCAAGCAAGACGGAGAAATAAATGGGAAACGAAATTACGAAAATATAGATGGGACTTCACTGCTCAACGAACAACAAAGCACAGTACTTCCAAGTAAAAAATATTATACCTTTTGGATATGAATAATTAGAACAAATCTAAAAAAAAAATTAGTATTTGAAATATAGTTAATCAGATGTGTTTGGATACCTTTCTGAGCGAGATTACCTTATGGTATTCCACTAAGTTTTTTTACAAATATAAGAACATTGCCATCTCTCATCAGCTTATTGGCTATACTTACTTATGTTGAGCGGCATAATGGCGGCTTGCATCTGACTGAAGATCTGGCGATGGTGATGATGGTGGCCGTGATGACCGATATGGCCTCCCACAGCCGCGCCGCTAAAATACAAGTGGTTCTGATGCAGCGCCAATTGTTGGTGATGATGATGGTGATGGTGGTGATGATGATGCTGCTGCTGCTGTTGCGCGTTGTACGCATGTTGTTGCAGCTGGTGATGATGATGGTGGGGTTGCAACTGATGGAGTTGCTGGTGTTGCTGCTGCTGCTGCTGCAGGTGCTGTTGCTGTTGACGGTGATTATGGTGGGCTAGGGGATGTTGCAGCGGGTGTAAATGTTGCTGCTGTTGTTGTTGGAGTTGGTGGGTTTGTTGGGTGTGATGCTGTGGCAAGGCCAGCGCAAGCGAGTGGTGGCTTGCACCGACAGCGCTAGCCGGCATCACCGCTGCGTTGCTGACGTTGCCGTTGCCCACCGACACAGAGGGTGGTGGTGCGGGTGGCAAAGGAGGCGGCGGTGGTGGTGGCGGTGATGTTGCCGAGCCTCCTGCGCCATATTGACGTGTTGTTGTAGTCGCTACCGCTGCTGCTGTTGCAGTCGCCGTCGCTAAAATGTGATGATGTGTTGTTGTAGAACGTTGATTTTGTACTGTATTCAAACTGTGTATGGAGGCGTGTACCGCCGATTGATAGATAATACCGTTATTCGACATTGCCGTCATCGACTGGTGGTGATACATCGTCGGTCCGGCGCTGGGTGGCGGTGCTGCGGCCGCGACCGTTGCTGCTGCTGCCATGGCAGCGGTGGCCGTAACCGGTGCCAGCGGGAGCGAGCAATAGCCCGCCATCTGTAGGTTGGTGTGAGTACTCCGCTATTTCTTTTCTCTCTTTTGTTGTTTTGATTACGCAACTTATGTGCTAATATGTGATAACATTTCCGAATTTATGACTTTATAAGTTATTAGTTATTGCAAGTCGTTTGTTTGACCCCGAAATATAGATTTTCAACTAATGTGAAATGGTTGTTTTGCTACTGGGAAGTGATTTTGACCATCATATATAGTTATTATGAGATTTTATTTTTTACATATAGTGTATAATATTCGGAAATACCGACCTCGTATTATTTTCATTGTTTAGGTAAAGTTCAAAGATATAATTTTTGTGTTTGAATAATTTTTTGTAAGGAAGATTTTTGTTTACGAGGAACGAAGCATCGAAAGCCTGAGCCCGATGTCAGTGTGGAACTTTAATCCGAACTAAACCTCATACTGTCTTGTACCGATTTATATAGAAGGTTTGGTAACGAAATTTATAAAACCAATCTTAAAGTGAGGAAATAAGAAAACCGGTCGCCACTATACATATATCTTCGATGTAATTTATGATCATATGGATTCTAAATATTTAACTACCTCAGTACTAAAAAGTTTCGCTTCAAATACTCTCAGAGTGCATAAATGAACTTAATCCAGGATGAAGCTCCCTCAAGGGCCAGTGGTTATTAATGGTAGGGGGAATTCAATCGAGATCGTAGATCACTCCACGACGAATTTTGTGAAGATCGTCCAAAATAAGTTGTTGTTCCAGAAACTGATATTGCAAGATCATCATGTAACCTATGGTTAGCATTAGTGAGACTAGCATACATTCAATATTACATGAACATTTGAATGTGAACAAAAATGGCTTACAATGGATCCCACGCAATTTGTCAACCCCTAAAAACAAAAAAGCTCAACAAGGGAGAGAATATTTTGAAAAACAATAAAGCGATTTTCAATGAAAAAAATTGTTATTAATGTTTGGCGAACTGTTTATGTTTAGTTGAATTGAAATGATACACAATTCGGTTACTCGAAGGCAGTAGCTTGATAAAGACCTGCTCTGTGATTAAAAAAAAAATACTTGAGGTAGAATATTTTATTTTGTTTTTAAGTTTTTTTTTTTAATTTTAATGGAAGAACTACTAATTTTAAACGAGTTCCAGTTATTATCTGTAAGTACATCTTATCTAAAAATTCTACTGTGCAAGAAGAACTATATTTAAAAAACCACGTGTACAAATGTCACAACTGATAGGTTTGTAAAATTGGTTTGTACTTAAAATATGACATTTTAAAAAACGCTAATTTTGCCTGTTAATAAAACTGAATAAAGAGAAATTTCGTGTGTTATTGGCACACAATTTTTTAATGTGAAGAAAAGGTCGTGAGGACCAAAAATCGCTTGATAAGTGTTATCCAGTCTCAGGGTTTCCTTACAGGTCACATAAGTACCGCTAACTAAGTGGTGTTGAGGACGAAAATATATAAAATTATATTTTTATTAACTGTTTCTGGATGACTGTAAATCAAAGTTAGCCTAGACATCTGGCACTCTAAAGAGAACAGAGGAGAAAGAGCTAGATAGGTGGTGGCTCCGTGCGAAATAAGTGCGACGGGAATTTCTAAACGATCTATTCACAAATCAATGAAAACAATTGAAAATGTACATTGACTGTTTAGGCAACCAGCGTATTCTCTATATCAAAGTTCACATCAACTCGTATCACTGGCTTCTTCTGAACTCTATGCTTTTTACCAAAAAAAACTACGAGTACTCATAATTTAAAAGCGCACTATAGCCTCCAATGAGTTTAAAAACGCATTTATTTCGACTCTTATTCTTAAATTTCACTGCTCAGAAGCTCGTCACAAATACTGCAATTTCCGACAATTCCATTAAATTTCTAAAAATTATTCATTTATTCATTTACACATTTTTGATCGATCACTATATTTATATTACGCTATATTTGCAGTTCCAAGGTGTTTCTTTGCAAATGCTTTCAGTTCTATACACTTATTTTCCGAGCAATGCAATTATCCAATTTAATGTGGCAATTATCGCGGCGAAAATAATGTCTTCCACGTTGGTAAATTAATACTAAATTTAAATGCTTTCGTGAAAAGGCGCTCACTCCACTTTTCGCTCGACACCATTCAACATTTTATCTCAGTTCAAAGAAAATAATCAAAAAACCAGAAAAAATAAAATAATAATTTCGCATACATATTTAATATTTTAAATTGATAATATACACACAGACAGACATGTTTTAGCTGGCGCGATTTATCTTACACATAAATCTCTGGTGGACACAGTAGCATTCCGCCTTCTTGGCTGCATACGTAAGAGAGGAAAATCTTATCGCTTTACAACAACTTCTGCCTTCAACCCACTTATTGTGCTTTCTACTCATGGCACACACGCATCCATACTCACACGTGTATATCAATGTTTTTATTTAATATTTTTATATATAATAAATATGGCTAACATAAGTGGCTCGACTTATTTTTATTACTTATTATTTATACCTGTACAAATATAAGTTCACACACATACACTCGTATGCAAAAGTAAAGGTATTAATTTTGTTTATTTTTGTAGTGGTTTTCTTTTTTTTCTCCATGTTTACCTTTTTCACGAATTCTGCTGCCGTTGTGGGTTTGAGTGACAAGTTTGTACTTGAACTAACAAACTTTACATTTTCGCTTCACCGTAAGCTAGTTGGGCAACAAACGCTTAAAAGCTGATTCACTTCAATGTTTGCCTTTCTTCTTCACAAGGAACACAAAGCAATAAGAAGCAATTTTTGGGATTTGCGTCGTTTTAAATAAAAATGCTTAATACTTAAGACAGGAAGATTTCTAAGATAAAAAAGTCACAGTAAAGTTAAAAGAAAAGTAAGAAGAAGAATTAAATCGCAGAAGAAGAAATATGCGAAGATTACATTATGGCATTCAATCAGCAACCAATCCTTGTTGCTATTCATAACATTATGTTAATCTCGGACAAATAGGCCAAACTACACGTTTCCGCCAGCTCCAAAGAACTGCTAGATTCTAAAACAAAAATTCTCATTTTTAAAACATATTTTCTGAGGTTTAAAATTGTCCTACCAGAAGGCTTACTGTGCAACACTACATCATTAGTTGTATTCAATTTGGCAAAATTTTAGCAGTGTTGAATCGAACAAGCAACTAGTTTATATCAAGTAGTCGGAAATAGCGATAGCATTTCAGTGAGGTATTCACATATGTATTCTTTCCTACTTGAATCTAATTATTTTGATAACAAAACAGAACTCAAGATTAGCGATCGGAGAAATGTTGTATCGAGGTCGGCTATTAACAACAATTTGAAGAGTATTTTAAGAGTGAAGCATAATTTTTTTAAATGATTTTAGAGAGTTGAAAAGGTTGGGTTTCAAACAGACAGGTTAGATTAAGGTATATATTACTTTCCATCAGCCCAAACTACTTTCCAATTCTAAATGCAGATAATATTTCCGATTTTGAGGACATAGGGGGAACACCTAGATACTATGGGAAATTTTAGTAATAATATTGTCGAAGTTTCGCTTGTGGAATGAGAACAATGAATCCTGTATCCTCAAAGCTGATGGTTATGAGTATGCGGTGTATATGAATATATTTTTTCCTGACAGCGTCTGCAATTTCGAAAGGATACACCGCCTGCTTTATAGATATTACGTTAAACTATGTTTCTTAAGACTATTACTCTCTTCGAGCAAGGAAACTTCATATTGAAAATCGATGCTAAGTCTTGCATAATTTGAATTTGAAATTTACAGATATGAGAACACGAAACATCATTCATGGTATGCGTTCCATAAAACAAGAAAAATATACTACCTGATTTTAACTTGGGATTAAGAGATTTTTAAGAAAGATCGACTTAGAAAAGGAGACATCATAGCTCTACGCAAAATTGATAGAGAATATTCTTTTACCACATGCAAAAATGTCCACCAAAAGGGATTGTAGCGATTTAAAATGTACAATAATAATAATAATACCTCGCAATCGAATTTTAATGAAATCATGGAAATCTACAAGGAAAACAATATTTTGGTACCAGATCTACGTCACTTACATCATTATATTTTTCTGGTTTTTTACTCATTTGTTTCAGCTCCAACTGCTACATTTCCAACTTAAAGAAACGTTTTTTGGACTAGTGTGCTGAATTGCATATTCTTCGGAGGACACATAATTTCTTCACTTTTTCTACCTTGAACCATTTGCTTCGAAATTAAGTACCTCGGGCGATTTCATTTTTAGACTTGCAAGTTATGTCGAATGGCCTATCTAGAACTCGATTTAGGTGCTGTATTCAAATTCAAAAATAAAAAGGATTTTAATATTTTATAAAAACACTCTTTACTACTGCTTTAAATGTTGTACATCGCTTAACATTCGTAGACATGATATATAAGTACGTATGTATAAATATTCCTCAGTGCAGAAGAATTTCCCACTACTTACTCCCCACTGTGTAAGCACTGTCGAATAAAATGCCACCACCGTTCCAGGAAGCGCACTCACACAGTCGTGATCGTATTTGGTGATAATAATAAGTAATCTTATAAATAATATACATATGTATATGTATACACAATATTGTTTTTGTTTAATTTAACAACAATTAACAAACATTTAGAACACTTAGAACACCGAAAATACACAGATATTTGATAAATACTTATACAAGAATTAATAAATACAAAATACATACATAGCTTAGATTTAAGAAAAAATATTTAATAGCTAAATAGACAACATTTGCTTATGTGAATCACCAAGTTCATTTCTCTTTTTATATCGGAAAACACACATTCACAAAATTAAGCATGAGGAAGCACGTGACTGGAAATTTGGTTAGTAATTTGCAATAAAAACAAATCATGGCACAGCTGAGTAGTGTTTTTAAATTTTTTTTTAGAAAATAAGAGTTGTTGATATAATGAGTAATAATAAATTTTTTACAATATTATTTTTATTGGTATTGAAAAAACTTAGAGTTTTTGAAGTTATAAAGCGGTTTCAAAACGCAGCCCGCGCAAAATGCTTGAAATTTGTGAAAATGCAATCTAATTTGCATATTTTCCCTTTGAACACTTTAAAATAATCATAATCATTTATTTAAGATAAATTACTCAACGGACATACGTTCGGGTTTGTAAACTTTCGAACCTCCTATTTTGATGTGTCTCAATATGAGCTTGCAGTGAACAAAATCACTGCTGGTTTGCTTACAAGTTCCAGTTTTTATTGATATAGATTGCTAGAAGCACGGCATGTGCTATATTTTTTTGCGCTTAAAGGACGCGGCAACTAGAATTTGCATATTTTTATGACCCAAAAACAATAGTCATATTTTTCACTTTGTAACTCTTAGTTTGAAATCGTTAAGTGCCTGGCTCTAAATTCCTTAGTACAAATTTGTAAAGCTAGATCGCTCTTTCACCTTGGAAACCTCTATTCGGTTGATCAGCGTTCAGTTTTTAATATACCGAGTCACACAGTTAACCATTTTATTAATGGTGGTAGAAATATTCTAATAATTTTCCGATGTATTTGCATTTTTTCTGGCTGCTTTAAAAATTATAAGAATTGAAGCTTTAACTGGTTAGTTGGTAAAAATATCCAGAGAGAGAGATACAAGTGGTCGACTGATCGACTATTATTCGCACATACTTGTAAAACTACTTTGCAAATCTAATCAAACACTTCACTCTACTTTCTGGAACCATTCGATTTCGGACGCTGCTAAGGTTCAATGTTATTAAAATTGCCCGCAAACAACGTTATAAAAGCAGGGCTATTTCTTGAAGCTTTTGAAATAAAAAATACTCATCAGCGAACAAGATGTCAGAGTTGATATTTTTAATGGCAAAAGAGGTACATTTCGAATGGTGTTTTTTAGCACAGTTTTGTTTAATTTCGAATAATTCAATATTTTATTTCGTGTTCATTCAGAAATAATTTCTTCTTGGAATATTCTAGCAAGAACTTTGTGAAAATAAATATGTTAAAACTTTCTGCTTTTAAAGAGCCTTTTTCTTTACTTTTGCAAAGAATGCAAAAATTTCCGAAGAAATGTGATATAGCATCACTTAAGGGGTTAGGGGTAGTCAGAGGCACGAAAAAATGAGAGTTTTCAGTATATATATTTTTTTTTTTGCTACTAAATCATGTTATTTTACAACAGTAATATGGCATTATTATAGGATGTGCTGACTTGAAGTAACGAAAATTTCAAAAAAAAAAGCTTAATTTCCGAAGTTATAGTTGTTTGTGTTGACCCTGTTCCAAAAAAAAGGTACTTGCGGCGACAAGCATAAGTCCTTGGAGATTCATCTAAAAACAATCGGACAAAAAAAAATTGTTTTATAAATAGATAATCCCGGGCCTGATCGACGGATTTTTTTTTTTTCAAAATTAACAAAATGGTGGCCTCAGGAAATTTTGTTTTAAATTTTTGCGAAAAAATCAACAGTTAATTGGTCTTAAAAAATCGAAATTTTCGAAAAAATAAAAATCCTTCGATCAGGCCCGAATTTGTTATGTATTCTAAAAGTTGCATAAATTTCATTAAAATCTACTGAACGGTTTTCGAGTTACAGTTGTCACTGGTTCAAAAAACATAGTTTTGAGAAAAACGCGTTTAAAGTTTCACACTAGCGCTTTGAAGTGCCCGAGCTCTCTTTGTTATTTGTCGAATAACTCCAAAACTATTTATCGGATCAACGTGAAATTTTCAGGGAAAATTTTTAAAATATTACACTTAACGAAAATGCAAAAAAAAAAAAAAAATTGTTGAAAATTCTAACTACCCTTAACACCTTAAATTTGCTCCACCAAACACCAAAATTCAAAATTCAAAAATATAATATTATATTAGTTTGCCAAAAAAGTCTTGCGGTATTTTTATTGAATAATTTATTGAATTTATTGAAATGGTTTATAACGGTTTGATGAAAATGCAAAAAAAAAAAAAATTTTAAATTCTAACTAACCCTAACCCCTTAAACTGCAAAACAACGTATCACTAAGAAATTCAAAATTTAGTTTTTTAATGCTTGCGATTCACCATAACTTATATAATATATATATATTGCTGTTCAATATATCCAATATGTAACTGTTTTATAAACAAAATATAGTATACATTATTCAATGTGAGTGGTTCTGTTATACTACTATATACTATATATATTTTCCTTCACTTGTAAGCTTATGAAAAGTGATGTTACGTTATTTTACATATTAGGTGACGACAAGCACTTATAATTTATCTAGTTGATTTAATTACAAAAAACAAGAAACTCTGCACTACATTCGAAACATTAAGCATAGAATAATTTTTGAAGGTTTTCTTATTTATTTGCATATTTTGAGATTGATTGTATAATACACAAATTTAACAGAAATAATAACTTGTTTTATTTTGCATTTTCTTGGTGTATAATACGGTAAAAATATTCTCTGCATACTTGAAGTAAAACCGACAAATACTTTTCGACTTATTTGATAATTAATAAATGGTTCTCGGGCGCTATAAAACGTAAGCGTAAAACTCCAAATCTATGTATATATTCAATATTTCTATGAACTATGTTTTTTGAACTGGTGACCTGTATGACCTTAGCCTGAAAACTGCTTTGTTAATTTCAAAGAAAATTTTAAAATTTTTTCGGGTTTTTACCCGAGTTCTTGAAAAAAAAATCCTTAGGGCCGCCATTTGTTTATATATATAAAAAAAAAAAAAAAAAAAAAAAAAAAAGTGTCGTCAGGGTCAAGATTAATTAGATCTATAAATAAAACATTTTTGTCCGTTTGACTTTAGATGAATCTGATTAGCAGTAGTCACCGTAAGGAGTTGCAGTTGGAACTGGATCAACACAGATAGACATTACTTTGAAAGTTATTATTTTCACATTTCTGACAAGTCAAGTTTAACGGGTTATATAAATTACACGCAAATTTGAAAAGGCCTTTCAGAGTGCATGGAAGTACAGGAACAAACTTTAAAGATGCTATGTTTTTTACTTTTTTAAAATAAAAAACTATTCAAAATTGTAATTTTTGTTTGCAACCTATCTCATCCTTTGAAGCTAAAACTCGAGTCATTTTTATACCAAGCACATCAGCATATTTTTTTTTTTATCTACAACAAAGTTAAGACACAAATGAATAAAAGTGTACATTTAATTTTCCGCTTTTATAATTATGACAGTAAATAAATTCCTCACGGCTAAAAGTGACTCTTATTTGCATTTTGCCTTTCCCGCTTCCCCTCATTAGCAGGCTTCTGAAATTTGAATTTCGTACGATCACCTCCTATAAACAAGCCGGAAGCAACGATAATGCGTCGTTTGTGTTGTTGTGATCCGATAAATCGTTTGCTTTGAGTGCAAACCACTCTTTAATCTTTATTAAAAAGAGAAAATTCAAAGGACTAAGCTCAGAACTCGCTCACTTACAGGCACTAGGGCAAGCAGACTCATATATTTTCTTATCAAAACTGCTAATTCAAGCTGTCAATTTAAATGTACTGTGCGATTATTTAGCACAATTTTGCGTCTTAACTAAGCAGAAAGTTATTTTTTCATTTAATTTATTTAAGAATATTTCTCAGTGCATTTACAGATTCTTTGAACAAGGCTGGAGCGCTAAGCTTCCAGTGAAGATTTACATTATTTTTAAAATATAATATCTGTAATACCCGAACGGGCTATATTAAGTTTACTACAAAGTTTTGTAACATCCAGAAGGAAACGTCGGAGACTATAAAATCTATACGTAAATGATCAGAGACGAACTGAGTTGAAGTATTTCTCTCTATTTTTCTGTGTATAAACGAAAGAATCACTGTTTTCAGCTTTACAAGCTCAGAAATTTTGTACACGTTCTTTTCTCATCAAGAAACGAAGCAAACAAATTGTTCAGATCGGACCACTATAGCATATAGCTGCCATACAAGCTAAATGATCAAAATCATATTTCTGTTTGGAAAGAGAACTAAACTTTTGAGGTGTTCGTATATTGTAGCTTCGGTGCAACTGAAGTTGACGTTGTTTTCTTGTTTTTGTAATCGCTTTATAAATAATTTCGTAAACACATAAGCAAATGTTATTTATTCGTAGCTGGCAAATGTTGACATTTATGATAGACACAGAAATGTTTGGCGAGTCAATAGAATAGCATAGCGCAGAAGACTAAACACTTAATTTAACTAGAATTACAACATTTCAACATTTTCGTAAATTATATTTTAATCAGGAAAACATTGATACGAAAGATAAACAACATGTAAAAGACACAAATATTTATGAGTTGAGCACAACATTGAACTCCTCAACCAAAATAGAGTCAACACACATATAACATAGATAGGATTTATGATGACAGCAATAATAACAACAATTAGAGCAACATTTAATGGTTGTAAACACATCAAGTTGTTACAGAAAAAAATTACAACACAACATTCAAACAACTTTTGTAGCTTACGAATTCAAAGTTTTCAACGCGTAAATGTTCAGCAACAATGCTTCGCTGTCATAGCGTATATTTTTTTAATTTTCATTACACACGCACATTCTTATTTTTACAATGTTTTTATTCGTTCTAATATTAATCTAATGTTTTCAATATTTATACGCACAGTGGCGCATTAAAATTGCACGAAAATTCAAACGCACAAATCCGTTAACGGTTCAAACTGTGGCCGAGCGAGTTTCGCCAATTTGCCGTTACTACGACTGCCGCCCGAGCTTAGCTGAAATACACACGAACGCGCGAAGGTTGCCTGTGCTAACGAACAGCAAAGCGTCCTGCACGCGAGGCCAGAATCTAGAAACTAAAATCGTCAAAAACTGCGAAGCGCCAGCCAAGAAAGGATTCGTCGTTCCATTCGCCACGCTGACACACACACACACATATAGACGCACAAAGTCCCACGGGGCTTACAACGCGATTTATGGATTGTAGCACGTGTGCAAGCGTCTCGTGATTGCATTGCGATTGCACAGAGCGAGATGGCGATAGTGTTGTGCAAGGAAATAGCTTCGCACCGACCAACGGAATGCGAAGCAGTGGCTTGCGAGCGTGTTAGTGTGGTTTGGGGCTGGTTTCGTGCACGTTTTGTTGTTCATTTGCTATTCTTATTGTTGTTGTTGCAGTTGCATACTTGTTGGAGCGTTCGTTGCATAATTTGCAATAGCTCATCAAGTCAAATGCAATTTTAGATTATTGTATAACCAATTGAAGCTTTTCTAAACACGGATTATCATTTATTCTCTTATTAAAATAAGGGTTACCTCTGAAGGAAGTTGCACTCAATTTACAACAAATTATTTATTTAAAAAGGAGAACAGTATGAACTCGATAACCTCGACCAGCGTCTCTATGCACCACCATGAGCGCTGATTCAAAAATGTTGGTTGCACTGAATCTTTAATATCCATCACAAACAAAAAAGTTTGTCATACAATAATTTGATTTTGATCGCTCAGTTTGTATGGCCGCTATATGCTATAGTGGCTCGATCTGAAAAATGTTTACGAAGATTACAAGTAAGCCTTAGATAATAATCCAAGCCAAATTTCGTGAAGATATCTCGATAATTAAAATGTTTTCCTTACAGGGACGTGAATTTGATCAGTCAGTTTGTTTGGCCACTCTATGCTGTAGTTGTCCGATATCAGCAGTTCCGATGAATGGAAAGCTTTTTGGGTAGAAAAGAACGTATGCAACATTTCAGATCGAGATCTCAAAAACTGAGTGACTATTTCGCCTATATACAGACAGAGAGACAGAGATGGCTAAGTCCACGCAGATTAATCAATTACTTGATCCTTAAATTTAGGCAGAAATATCAATAGTATTGTGGGAGAAATAAATGTTTTGTTTTCATAATTCTTCTAGCAATATTATTTCAATGTCTTTATGCAGTGCATTTACAACAAATAATATATGTACATATATGGTACCAGGTTTTATTGAAATAATTTTATCAGAATTCAGCACTCTCCACAACCTAAAAAATATTACAGTTTGTGTAAAATTTAATAATGTTAACACTTATGTCGTAAATTAATTTCAACTTTTTTATATTTTGCCGTTTTTATAATTAAACTCTTCTTTCACTCACTAAATCATAAAAAATAAGCAAATTGAACTAAGGCCCCAAAAGTAAATAAAATATTTATAAATCAAGAATCAAATGTAAATAACAAATTAATTAATAAACACACATTACAAGAAATTTAAGTAATTATATTTATGTGCTTGAATATTTTTCGAAAAATAATTAATAATTTGACACTTAACTGAATTTCCACTAAAAAGTTACTCATACGCCCACGCACCTTCTCACCGAACACAACACAACTTTTAGCACAAACAAAGCCATCTACACACACACACACCCATACGCAAGTATAGATGAATTGCTGGTCGCTTAAGACAGCCCATTCCCGCCTTTTTAGCCAGCGCTTCGTTTAGCTCCTTTTTGCACATTCATATTTTGTGAAATCTAAGCAGGTTCAGGGGTGGCTTTTGGCGTCCTGCGCATTGGCCAACAGCAGCGTGCAAACGATAACTGACCATGTAGTTGTTGTTGCTTGTGCCTTGCTGCTGCATGCAAAAGCATGCCTTAGCT
Organism: Bactrocera zonata; assembly: GCA_037783105.1. Taxonomy (NCBI): domain Eukaryota; kingdom Metazoa; phylum Arthropoda; class Insecta; order Diptera; family Tephritidae; genus Bactrocera; species Bactrocera zonata. The sequence continues at coordinate 156,970 of JBAWJQ010006374.1, forward strand.
TAGACTAACAACAAAATTTTGGGCACCACCTTCCCCACAACAACAAGCGTGCAAACGCCAGCAAACAAGCGACGCAGCAACAACACTAACAATAATAATTACAGCAACACTTGTGATTTGCACGATAACATGGCAATAACAATAAAAGCAACAGCGTTGCCACCACTACAACCACTCAAAGTAACAATAACAACAAGTGTCACGTGGCACGTGGCAAAGTTGTTGACAAACAAAGTTCTCGCTTTCTTCGTTCGCATGCCTTTTCTGCACTTCACTGCTTTTTGCAGACGAGCAGCAGCAACGCTTCCTTGGCTGGCTGGTTTGCGCGCCTTTTCGTCCTGAGTGGAATTTATGTGGAATGCCGCACGAGCATGTGGAATGTGTGTGGCAAGTGGCGAGTTAGCGCGCGTTGACAGCACTTTAAGTGCATTCCGCGGCACCTGACGAACTGCGTGCCGTGCGCACACATTAAATAAATATTTATTCCATGCACTATGTTCATGCTATACATATAGTGGACATATGTTTGTTTGTTTGCGCGTGGTGTGTGTGGCACGCGCATTTCTCTGCTCGCCTCCATGTCATCCGTGGAATGTTAATCAACTTGCACTGGATTGTGCAATGCAAATATTTATGCGCAAGGACAAATGCACTCCTGTTGACATTCAAGAAAGCAATACGATGACACACATACCCACACAAGCACACGTGCCGTAGGTGAGTGAGGATATTATTTTTATATTATTTTCGAAAGGTCATGGCAAGGATGCTTCATCCAAAAGGAGCTTTAAACCTTAACTCTCGCTGAAGAGGCGGGATCTTGACCCGCGCGCGTCGAAGGATTTGGAGAATTATTTTTTTTTTTAGGTTGGTAGTACTGTCAGTCACATTTATGTCAAATTTCATGTCAAAATATTCATTAGTGTTTGAGATACGTGGCGTTTTGGGAGCTGCTAAAAGTGAGTTTTTCGTTTTTTGCGATGTCGAAATTTGTTGAGCAAAGAATTTGTATTAAATTTTGTTTACGGAATTAACTTTCTGCTGCGAATACGTTGAGGATGGTGAAGAAAGCCTTTGGTGATGAGGGTGTCTAAAAAAAATGTTTACAAGTGGTATAGTGAGTTCCAAGCCGGCCGTGAACGTGTCGAAGACGAAGAGCGTCTAGGGTGACCATCAACCTCAACCCACGAAGCTCACGTTCAACAAATCAAAGATTTGGTGTTGAAAACCCGTCGATTAACAATTAACAATTAGAGACCTTGCTGATGAAGTTGGCATATCGAAAGGCTCAGCCAATACCGTTTTGAAGGATGTTTTCGGCCTCAAGCGCGTCAAATCTCGACTGGTACCGAAAACATTAAACTTTTGGAAAAAAGGTGTCGCGTTGAAGTGTGTGAAACTACCAGGGTGTCATGAAATGCATTATAACTGGCGATGAGACTTGGATCTATATTTACGACCCCGGAACAACCGATCAATCGAGCGAATATCGTGCCAAAAGAGAGCCGAGACCAAAAAAATCGCGCCAAAATCGCTCAAAAATCAAGATCATGTTGACTGTTTTCTTCGATTATCGTGGTGTTGAGCATTATGAATTCCTTCAAACAGTCAACAAGGAATATTATTTGAACGTTATGCGTCGTTTGCGTAGCACTATCCGCCTAAAAAGGCCGGTATTTTAGAAAGACAATTTTTGGTTTTTACACCACGAAATGCACCATCCCATACTGCCCTTGTAATTCGTGATCATTTCGCCAAAAACTCAACCCATATCGTTCCGCAAGCACCGTATTCACCTGATCTGGCGCCGTGCGATTTCTGGCTGTTCACCAAGCTCAAAAGACCGCTCCGGGGACACCGTTTTTATACGATAGAGGAGATTCAAGCCGCAGCAAGACAGAACTGAAGGCCGGAAAGTGACTACAACCAGTGTTTCGAAGATTGGAAAATCCGTTGACATAAGTGCATTGCATCGGGAGGGGATCACTTTGAAGGGGATGAAATTGATTTGGAAGAATAAATAAAGAATTTTCAAAATAAATACAATGTGACCTTATTTTTTGGGCACATTAGTATATGCTTAAATTTCAAAATTATCTGTGATTATATTTTGAGCGACGTAATTTTAGTATTCAAAAACAATGGATATACAGGAGTTTCGTGTAAATGAAACAGTTTTTTTAGTGAAAAATTCCAATGATACTCAAAATGGTTTAATTTAGTCCGTACAGACCAGACCAAAGACTACGAACCCACTGTAACTTCAAGAGAAACCCAATTTAAAACTAAAAAATTAAAAAAAAAAAAACCCTACACAATAATATACGATGGCCGTAAAATTAAGTTCATCGCGATAGTCGATTCTCTAAAGATATCAAATGAACGTAGTGAACATCATATTGGTTTCAAATATTTAGGTGCCCGAAAACTCGAACTGCAAAGTGGATAACGCAAGAGCTTTTCAATGAAAACGATTGGATAATTTTTGACTTGAGACGAATTGCTTACATATTGACCGTATTTTTCGAAGCTTGCCTGCAGCAATCGTTTCCTAGCCTCGAAACAGAAATGGTATCGAAATCAAAGATGTATTCCCACTGAAGGAGCCTACTACTATGAGCAAAAAATAGTAAGACTTTGTTCATAATGTTAAAATTCTTAATTCATTCTTTAAAATGTCTATCGCCACCTCAAAGTAATCCCCCTTGACTTCAATACACTAGTGCAAACGTTTTATCCAATCCTCGATTTCCGGAACAGCCTTCAATGCGCGTTTAATGACTTCAATTAACTCAAAATGGTTCCGCTGAAGCGGTCGTTCCGATCTCTTTTCAAGAAATGACACACAACACTTCAATATTATTCCTTGTAGAAAGCTTCGTCAATTGGAAGGAATACGGAGTGCAGCACATCTCGATAATCGAAAGAAACTGTCAACATAACCTGGATTTGTATCTGCTTTGGCCTGGATTTTCGAAAAAAAATTAGTGATTTTGGAATAAATCGTTCTTTCACTTTTCTTAGGCCCAGATGATCTTTCAAAATGGTGTTCACTGATCCTTCCGATATTCCAACGATCTCTGACTGTTAATCATGGTCTCTCAAATAGGAATTCTTTTATTTTATTGACGTGTACATCATCAGTTGATGTTAATGGCCGTTCTGGTATCGGTTCTTCGTCAACGCTTTCTCGACCCTCCTTGAATAATTTTTAACAATCAAAAACAATTGCACGCGACGAACAATTACACTGTGATAGTCAAAAAAAAAAGACAAGACCAAATTCGACGGTTTCCCCCTATTTCGGGTCCTACGAATCGAACTGCATCATTACTTTTTTGAGTTACAATCATGGTTTCATACAAAAATTTTTTTTGAAGTTTTTCATCAAAGTGGCCCATTGTAAGAGAAAGGCACATTTTTCTTCGGTCTCTAACTTTTTTAATGTTGACTTTTTTGGTAAACTTTCTTTGGCAAAGCTTCTCAGAATAAGTCCGTCTTTAAGTTCTTAGATGACTGTAAACCCCAAAATCAATGTTTTTTGTGTCCTTATAGCCAATATGTCGAAAAAACTGAAATTTAGTTTTTAATGTTTTTTCCCTCTCGTTTCGTCAATATTTTAATTTACCCTTTGATACTTATACATTAAGTGACATCTTGTAATAGTAAGAAACTTAAGCAAAGACAACGTTCTAAGCAAACTAACCATTAGAAAAAAAAATTGACAAAATTTGTATTTTTTAAAAAAGCTACACTAACTATGTTTGTGTGCCATTTTTTTTTTGTTGTTTTTTTTTTTTTTTGTATCTTATAAGTGTTATCAATAAGTATCATTAATTTGTACACAATATTTAAATTAAATTTAATAAGACTTATCTATCAATGTCCAACACAAATCAGCAAGCAACGAGTCAAGCTTTTAACCACTGCACTGATAAGAAATAACAACAAGTAACGTTTGAAAGAAACGTTAAATGCTTGCCTAAGAGTCAAAATTTAAGCATAGATTGCAGTAATTAATTTGACTTTGACTTCGCGGAAAGAACATTGTTTTAGTGAATTGTATATTAAGAAAATAAATTAAAATGAATAAGTGTCCAATTGGCCTATCGTTGTTCTGCTACGTATGTGGAAAATTTACAAGCCCTCGGAGTAGACGCAAAATATCTTCGGGAACTGCCGGCATCTACGAGGAATATTTCGATTTGCCCGTTATAAGAGACGTAGATTGGGTGCCAAATACCATTTACACGCAATGCAACAACAACCTGCATAACTGGTCAAAAAGACTGTGCCTAAAAATGGGATTCGGCATCCCAATGATTTGGATAGATCCACAATGGCATCATATTGGTAACTGCTACGCGTGCAAGAACAAATTTGCAAGACTCAACAAAAAAAATACAGTTTACAAAAGTATTCAATCTGCACAGCTACCAGTATCTCACTCAGAAAATGTTCTGATACCAAGATGTCCAAGTCCAACTGACAGAAATATTTCGCCAACATTTTCCACCGAGCCTACAGATCTACTCTCAATGTATAACCCAACCGAAGTTGAAAGCCCATGTCGTCACTTGGAGATTTTCCAAGCCCATTTGAATACGATGGTACGACAGCTGAAATTATTGCAAAGCCAAGCGATTTGCCTAGCACATCATCTTCGATCGGTAAATATATTGTCTAAAGATGTGAAGGTGTATGGAAACCGCAAAAGACAGGAGGAGCTTTTATATTTCTTTGAGGTTAATGGCGACAATACTTATCAAAGGGTAAATTAAAATATTGACGAAACGAGAGGGAAAAAACATAAAAAAAATGGACTAAATTTCAGTTTTTTCGACATATTGGCTATAAGAACACAAAAAACATTGATTTTGGGGTTTACAGTCATCTAAGAACTTAAAGACGGACTTATTCTGAGAAGCTTTGCCAAAGAAAGTTTACCAAAAAAGTCAACATTAAAAAAGTTAGAGACCGAAGAAAAATGTGCCTTTCTCTTACAATGGGCCACTTTGATGAAAAACTTCAAAAAAAATTTTTGTATGAAACCATGATTGTAACTCAAAAAAGTAATGATGCAGTTCGATTCGTAGGACCCGAAATAGGGGGAAACCGTCGAATTTGGTCTTGTCTTTTTTTTTTTTTTGAAAAAAGCTATCACAGTGTTATTGGCGCCAGAAACAAAATTTAATGGAACTTTTTTGTTGAATAATTCCACTTGTCACAAAAATCGCCGATTGCGCTTTATGTACTTCAGAAAGACAAACGCATACTAAACACTAATGATTATTTTGATGTGACATGTGGCTAAGATGTCACTGACAGTCATACCGACCCAGAAATAAAATATTTTAGCGAATGAGTTTTCGCATGACATTTAAATTGAAAAGTCTTACTATTTTTTGTCCACAGCTGTATATTGAATAATTAAATAAGTTTTTGAGGGGGTATTCTACTCTAGAAATTTGAACAAATCGAAAAAAATTTTTTTTTCATAATTCGATAGTTTTGATATTGAAAAATATCTTCCTAAAAGGATTTTTCAAAACTCAAATTAATTTCAAAGTTATAGCCATTTTAGTGACGTGGCAACTAGACCGGTTGAGCGAATATGGTATAACGTAAAACTTAAAACGCGTTTTTCTCGAAATTACTTTTCTCCACACGGTACCGGCATTATCTCAACTTCTATACAACCGATTTACTTGATTTTGTGTGAACCTTCTTTATATAATCCTTTATCGTTCCTACCAGCATCGTGTCAAAATTTTTGTTTTTAATATTTTAAAAAAATTCAGGAATTTCAAAAAAAAGCGTAAAAACTGATTTTTATTTTCAGGCAGTCGCCATTTTTCAAAAAAAATTTTTTTCCATATTTCCTGATTTAGGGATACTAGGGTACTGATTAAGAATTTCTTTGGATTTTTGTTTTCAGACCACCAGGAGAGTCCGGATCAATGTCACCAGGAGGCGCCATTTTTTTTACACCTGTCTACTTCCCTGTCAGATATCATCAAAAAATAAGTAGATCCTAAACAGGATATACTACATTCGCTACGAAGCTTTTAACACCCAGAAGAAAATATCGAAGATCTTATAACGTGTTCGTATAAGTAAATGATCAAACTGACTGAATCGATTTAGCCATGTCTGTCTGAATATACGCGCTCCTTCAGTCACTAAGATTTGGACATTTACATCTAATTCCAATCGTGCACTCGTCCTTTCCTCTCGAAGAAGCTGTATATTTCTCGGAACCACCGATATCAGACCATTATAGCATATAGCTGTCATACATACCAAATTCTTGCATGGAAGTTTTTTTTATTTGACAAGATATGTTTCCGCAATTTCTTGTTTTGGATCCTTTTTTTGAACTGGAGTCTTGGCCTACCACTAAACGAAAAATTGCAATTACATTCTCGAAATTTTTTATAATTTTGTGAAAGAAATAAGTTTGCTGACTAATTGGACCTTCTTGGTTGTAAAACAATGAACACGTAACTTTTTTGATCCCTTTTAGCCTTTAACAAAGTCTTCGTGGACGATAAAATTTTCTCACTGCCGAAATACTTAAATTTCCAACATTTGCTATGAGCAAAAATATTGCGTAATATTAGGCAAATAGGTGCGTAATTGTGCTAGTGAGCTGGTGAGCTCGATTACCTCTGTGTATGTGTGTGAGGCTGAATATAACAATGTGTGTGTACGCGGTTGCTAATTTTGTTTACATTTAATGCAAAATAAATTGAGTAAAGATTAATTTTATGACTTTTCTACCATGCCAGCCTACAGCAACAACAAAACTATTTATTATACGCCAACAACAACTAGAGTGGAATGACTATATTTTAGCAACAACAAAATAACATTATTAGCAAATAGCTAAAATAATGAATCTAAATTCGAAACAAGAACAACAAGAACAGCAGCAATGAAGGAATATTACAAACTGTAATATATTTGTGCTGAGGCTGTTAGTAGAGCGGTGAAATCAGTTGCTGTTGTTATTGTTGTTTATTTTAGCACTTTCCGATGGTAATGAGCTCATTGTTTTGGGTAATTTGGAAGCTAAGAGTCTCTGTTTACACACATGAACACATACACATGTGTGAATATAATGGCCAACTAGGCGTCCATATTTGTTGTTGTCTAGCTTGCGGAGCCGGGTTTAATAGGCACTATTTTGGTGGATTGCAGCGATTCTTAGCTGAAGTGGATTATTGTTTATTGATTGTGTGAAATTAAAAATTCAATATCATTAACGATTAAATTGCCGAAATAGCAAATTGACCGGCAGCATAAAATTAGAATTTATCTCGTTTGTGTAGAGATTTGCATTTTCAAGTGTATAAGTACAAAGGCACGTGTAGATAAATAAACGGAATGATTACCATGAAACATTAAATTTTATAATAGGTTCTTATACCCTTCAAAACCAAATCGGTTTGTATGGCAGCTACATCCTATAGTAGTCCGATATCAGCGACCCCAAAAAATCAGCAGTTTTTCGAGGAGAAAACAACGCTTGCTAAATTTCAGATAGATATCCCAAAAACTCAGGAACTATTTCGCCTATATACAGGCAGACAGACTGAGACCGCTAAATAGACTAAGTTCGTCACGCTGATCAATTATAACGGACGATCCAAATAGAGCTACTTTTTAAAAGCCTTTTTTCACGCGTGAGTCGTGTCAAGCTGTTATGTTGTTTTAGTTTAGTATTGTTTGGCATTTCGTCATGGAAAAACTTTTGTCTGAAAATCGTTTAAAAATCATTTAAATTTATTACGAAAATTCACGTTCTGTAAAGAATGTGTTTCACGCGCTTGCGCCACGTATGGTCTACATAATCGGCCTACTGAGCGTACTATTCGCAGCATTATCACCGATCTTAAGGTCCACCATTCATTATTGGATAATATTCGACCAAATAGATCACGTCCAGCACGCTGTGAAGAAAATATAGGAGCCGTTGCTGAAAGTGTACACAAAGACCGTGGTTAGTCGATTCGGAGCGTTCACAGCAACTCGGGGTGATGTATCAAACGGCTTGGCGCATGGCAGATCTTAAATTGAAAGAGTACAAAATACATCTTGTGCAAGAACTGAAGCCATTCGACCTTTCAAGCGACATCGCTTCGCTCTATGGGCTCTTGAAAAGTTCCAAGACTCAACGTTTTTAAGCCAAATTTTGTTCAGCAATGAGGCTTATTTCTGGCTCAAAGGGTATGTAAACAAGCGAAATTGCCGCATTTGGGACGAAGAGCAACCTGAAGAGATTCCAGACACAGATTATACAGAAAAAACAGCGGTTTGGTGTGGTTTGTGACCGATGGAATCATCGGTCCATATTTCTTTAAACGCGATGCCAGTGAGAACGTAATCATAAATGTCCGTTATCACGCAATGACTGTTTGGTGCCGCGATCTCGGCGACATTTGATTTTAACAAGACTGCGCCACTTCCCACACTTTGCATCAATGGATAAATTGAGAGAACACTTCGGTGATCACTCTTAACTATGAAAGAGTCGATTTTATTGGCTCACATCGGCAATATATAATATAATATATTCTGGTAAGACTGTGCTGGACTGTAAACTTATGTAGAGTGTTAAAAAGATTCTCTTCTCAGTTTTAAAGCGCCAACATTATTCATCCTCGTTCAGATTTCTGAGATTTTCATTAAATAAATGTTTAAAAATTTAAATTAAGAAAGGAAGCCGCGGTAGCATACTATACATAAAGTTTACTCATCTTATTAATATTCTCGGCAATAAAAGGCCTAACATCAACCAACCAAGCGCTCTCATGGAAGATGCAATTACTTCAAGGAGCGAGTCAACGATCGTTAATTTAGTTTCGCCAATAACTACATTTCACCCAATGTGAATGAAACTCTCGCCACAATGCGCAAAGAAACATAATTATAAAACATCTCATTGATTGGTGTCATGTAAAAGATGGATAGTATGGTTTTATCTTTACACCCAACCATTTCTGAGGATTTTATGATCAATTATAGAGGAGTTTTAGGTACAACAAGGGAATATCGTTTTACCATAAGCTGTCCAAGTTAGATCCCTATTAGGATCGACCTCTTATCGTGATCTAACCTGACCGTGGCAATGTGAAGAGAACGGGAAATGCCATTCTACTGCTAATATGCAGGAGTTGAGCAATGCTCAAGGATAAAAGCAGTGAGAGACGAGTAGGTTTCTGTTCTGTATTACAACTAGAGTAGAATGCATAACTCCAATATAAGAATGATTTGTTCCTAGATAGTTTGGTTCGATAAAGCCCTTACCTTGCCAAAGGTGCTTGGAACACTACGCTTTGTATAATTTGCGAGCTCAGCGCGCTCTAAAACCAACTGTTTATTTATTTTGTATTTTAGAATTAATATATATATATTTTACATTGCTAGAATGAGTATAGCTCTTCTTTGTTTTCTTAAGACCTTCAACTATTTTTAAAATCTTTGTTTGTTTACCTTTTATTTGTATGTGAACTTCGGCAAAACGGCAAAATAAATATCGCAGGCCAAGTTTCGTAGCGAAAACACTAACTTTTAATTACATGTATTACGTAAAAAGCAATTTACTTAGCTGCTAAGTAGAGCACGCCCTACTCTGTGAGGAGAAAATTAGCTGGCAACGCCCAACTCATTTCGGCAATCATCGTTCCAAAGTGTCAGAGGCAGTTTTAAACTAATTTCGACATAAAAAATAAGGAAATAGTAGCGAAACTTAAAAAGAGCGGTGAAAACCAAGTCTTTCGATGCACCAACAAATACAAACATACATTCGCAAATGAATAAGTGTGCCTCGGAGAGGTTAATATACACATTAGTGGAGCACAAAGTAATTGATGTGTAATATTGTCATAATATTTCTTTGTCTATTTGTAGGCCTAATAAGCGCCGAGCTTCTGTGTTCACATTAAAAATATTTGAAATTCTTTTGCCACCAGGAAAACAGTAAAAAGAAAGCGCACGGAGTGAAGAGCGTGTGGAGAGGGTGCGGCGGGCATCTTTAGTAGGGGCGAAAAATTACAAATTGAGCCGAGTGATATCTAATTAGTAGACAAGTGAAACCTAGTACCAGGAACCAACAGTTCCATTTCGATGCGCCGGAAATACACAAAGTGCAAAGCACAAAGGACAAAGCGGAAAGCACACAAAATAAAAAACTGAGAAACCCCTGAGGGAATGGTGGAGTGTGGAAAGACGAAAACTTTGCCAAACAACATGTCACACACACATTCACACAAGCAAACGAGCGGTGAGCAAATGTAGATTTCACTTGTCTTTATTTGCAACTACAGAGCATATTTGAAACAACGGTAAATGCAAAAAGTGCATCAAGCATAGAAGATACCAAAAACGTGCAAGAAGACAGACAGCGTGAGCAAGCAACGGAAAAGGAAAAAATCATTTCTGTAAACTTCCAAAGTTTCCGAAACTCACAAAGCCCTTGCCCCTTCCACCCCGCAAAGCGCGGCAAAAGCGAATGATGAGTAAGGCCAAGCGCACTCTCGCATGCAGTTAATGCACTGTTGAGCAAAACAAATGTAATGCTGTCCAAATGTTAGCTCTGTGCGCACTGTGCTAAATGCTCAACCCGAAATGGTTAGCAAATTAAGCGCCGAAAGCTGCACAAAATCAGCACCAACTTGGCCTGGCCCGCATGCAAGTGTGAGGCGGCCGCGTCCGAGCACTGTTCTGCTAACCGTGTGCAACGCCAACGCCGCTGTGGAATGCTCCCTCGCGAGGCCGTTATGCACTTTGCCAACTAATAAAATAAATTGCGCGCAAATAATATAATAAAAAGTTTAGAAATGTAACGGTGAAAAATTGTACAATACCATTGACGAATACTTAGACAAGCGGCGTAGGCCCTGTGAGAAATACTTCGCACACATTTGGCTGCCGCAAGCCATAAATAAGAGCTGTACAGAACTGGCAGAAAGACCAAGATTGCAAACTTCGACTAAGTTTGCTTCTAGGAAACATTACAATGGCTACAGCTAAGCTAGTCTAGCTTATAACGGGTGATTTTTTTGAGGTTAGGATTTTCATGCAGTAGTATTTGACAGATCACGTGGGATGTCAGACATGGTGTCAAAGAGAAAGATGCTCAGTATGCTTTGACATTTCATCATGAATAGACTTACTAACGAGCAACGCTTGCAAATCATTGAATTTTATTACCAAAATCAGTGTTCGGTTCGAAATGTGTTTCGCGTCCGTGTCCGATGAGCGATGAGGCTCATTTCTGGTTGAATGGCTACGTAAATAAGCAAAATTGCCGCATTTGGGGTGAAGAGCAACCAGAAGCCGTTCAAGAACTGCCCATGCATCCCGAAAAATGCACTGTTTGGTGTGGTTTGTACGCTGGTGGAATCATTGGACCGTATTTTTCAAAGATGCTGTTGGACGCAACGTTACGGTGAATGGCGATCGCTATCGTTCGATGCTAACAAACTTTTTGTTGCCAAAAATGGAAGAACTGAACTTGGTTGACATGTGGTTTCAACAAGATGGCGCTACATGCCACACAGCTCGCGATTCTATGGCCATTTTGAGGGAAAACTTCGGACAACAATTCATCTCAAGAAATGGACCCGTAAGTTGGCCACCAAGATCATGCGATTTAACGCCTTTAGACTATTTTTTGTGGGGCTACGTCAAGTCTAAAGTCTACAGAAATAAGCCAGCAACTATTCCAGCTTTGGAAGACAACATTTCCGAAGAAATTCGGGCTATTCCGGCCGAAATGCTCGAAAAAGTTGCCCAAAATTGGACTTTCCGAATGGACCACCTAAGACGCAGCCGCGGTCAACATTTAAATGAAATTATCTTCAAAAAGTAAATGTCATGAACCAATCTAACGTTTCAAATAAAGAACCGATGAGATTTTGCAAATTTTATGCGTTTTTTTTTTTAAAAAAGTTATCAAGCTCTTAAAAAATCACCCTATAGAAGCACTAGGCAATAGAAGCTCATCAAGTATTGTGCTCTTCTTCAATATGTGTACTAAAGCGTGATCAGCTTATGGTTTTTGGAAAATTAAATGCGTGCTGTGGATTTATTCGCAAATCGGAAATTTAAAATCCTTGGCAGCATAAACGGATCCTCTCCAGTAGGATGGAGAGAAAATTTAAAGAGCAAAGTGCAAAAACGTTCTGCACTTGAAGGTTAGGTTAGGTTAGGCCACCAATACAAACTTGCACAGGCTTTTAATCTTCATCCCAACCAGCTCGGTGGGATGTCTGAAGGTATGTGCTCCCTTCTGTTTAAGTCTTAACCTCCCAAACACGGAACAGTCAAGAAGGCAGTGTTGAGATGTTTCAATTTCGTGTTCTTCCATACAGCTTCTGCATGGCGAATGGTGAGATTCCCTACTTAACAGCTTGGACGCCAATAGAGCAATGACTTGTTAAAACCCCAACAACTAGGGATATCTAGGCTTACTGAAGACAAAAAAATCACTAGGTGTCTGGCAATCGATGTTGGGCCACGGCAGCGGCGTTGCTCAAGCTTTTCAAACTTGTCAAACAACCAGGATCCATAGAAGAGGAGAAAGAACTCATCCTTGTGAGGTTCTCCTACTCACATTTCGTCGAGCACGTGTGTTGCCTCATTCCGTTTCAATTAATATGTTTTACAGAAGACTAAAAATAAGGTGTTTGAGGTTTAATTCAGCGCCTCCTTATGTACCAGTCCATCAGTCTCACCAGAGTTTTTAGTAAAAAGGAGGAGGTTGAGCTAAGTAGTGGTTGTTTTTTAATACGTGTGGTTTTTAATGAGACAAAACTTTTTTCAATTGTGGGTTTTTGACATAAAACAGTTCTTACTTGATTTATACTCAGTTTGCCTTGTCATTTCGTTATGAACAGACTTAATCTGGAACCGATTTGGATCTTGTTGAAAACCACATGCCTACTTAAAAATCATGTTTCTATAATTCATCATTACAATTATTTTAAGTTACATTAGCCATTATGATCTGACTTAGGCTGCAAGCTAGGGGAGGATTTCTATAATTTTTAGCGGAATATTTATAAACACGGCCGTAAGGAAATAAGAGCTGATTATCATGGCTCCCATAACTGCCAACGGATATAATGGTCTCTGAGTTAAGTAGAGTCTATTGTAAAACAAAGGTCATGAATAGGCGCCTAACAGCCGACGAGCGCGAAAAGGACAGAAAGACAAGTCTCGATGAGTGGCAAAACCAATTGGTTGCGGCAGATAAAGAAAAGTAGGCTAAAAAGCAGAGCACTTTTTGCCTGAGGTATGTAGTGAAGAGAACCACCATAGAAGAACTAACAAACGAAAAGATGACGACGGACAACATAGTGAATCACATGCTGTGATCAGAGTTGGTGTGGGCTAAAAAGAAAGTGGGATGCAATAGCACTCCAAGAACTAAGAATAAAAGAAAGGCAGCGGAGAAGCATAAGACCACATGAATAACTCAGAAGGGACAGTGTGAAGAGGCATTTATCTGCTTGGTCCTGCTTAACACCGATCCCGCAGATCCAAATACAAGCTACAGCAGCCAAAGCACCCGAAAGAGCCGAAAGAGGTGTACTTTAGCAGACAATATGAATCATGCCTGCTGCCAGTTTACCTCAGCAGTATCTTTAGAAAATTCCTACTTCGGAAACCAAAAGCAAAAAAAACAACAAAATACTGAACGCTATTACCAGAACGTTCTTATGCTTGGTGGTTTAGATCCAAAATATTCCAACTAGCTTTGCAGGAGCAGCCAATCTCGAATCGCTTTATTTGAGGGATTTTAATTTCTCCAAAACTTTTCCTGCTCGCAATCATTCGAATAAAGTTGTACAAATATGAGAATGTGGGAATCAGGGAGATCGTTGTTTAGCTATTGCACCGCCAGGTACTGGCCTGCATATCTCTCCTAGATGCAACTGATCTACTGCCAAAATTCCAAAATTTGTGCACTTATTTTACAGACAAAAACGCAAATAAATAAAACATTTTTATTGTTGTTTTACAACTGGACTTTTTATATTCATTTGTTTGTTGCAATCGTTAGCATTGAAAATAAAGAAATGGCTGTGAGTGCAACGGCTATGGCAAAGAGGCGAAAGGTTAAATGGTGATTGTGGCCACGGGTCGTAAACGTAACATTTGAAATGTGCATAAAATCAGGCGTTGCATGCAACAAAGATACAACGGCGAAGGTTAAAAACGCGAATAAGCGAAGGGTGTTTGGTGTTCGGTGTTACCACAATTTAATAGACTGTACATCACAGCTTAAGCTCACACGTGTGTATGCGAGAATTCGTTGCCAAACTTTAAATAAGAAAAAAATTAAAACAATACAAATTACACACAAAAGTTATTGTTTTATCAATAACAAGTATTTACTCTACTTATTTTATTTTCATTAATTTTTTCTCACGATTTGCGGCGCTTGCCTTGAAAGCAGGCGCGTCTTGATAAAAATCGCGCCAAGCTGTGCGAAAGCCAAAAATTGCAGCAGCAACCAGCCCACCCACGCCCCACAGCGCCACTTGCAGTGAATTATCGACGCAATACTCAAGTTGGCGAATCCACTTACTAAGTGATTTCGAAGCATCTCCTCACGCGGCTTCGCAGTGGCAACTGCACGCGCGTTCGTTACGGCACTGTCGACGCCGCTTGGTCCTCTCACTCGTTCATCATAAGCATTTCATATTGCTTGTCAGCAGAAACATTTCGAGATTGTCGAATTATCACAGCGGCGACATATCGAAAATTCTGAAGACATCAGCACAACGCGGCGCGTCGACGCCCGTAGGCGCTGCTGCCATTTACCACTTGCGACTTGCCCTTCGTCGTTGCTCGGTTGACATACGCTGTTAGTGTGTGCTGCCACCTATTTAATCTTACTGCCACAGCTGCACTCGAGCGCAAGTGAAGTTGTCACTTGAGCGTAATCGGTAATGCCAAATCGACAAATCGTTGAAACGACCAATACCAGTAACAACAATAACTAACCATCTTCGTCTGTTGTCTGCTTGCTGTCAGTTGTGCTCTGTAAGTGGGTTGGCACTTCAAGTGCGCTTACCAAACCCCCAACGGTCTTGTTGTGAACACATGTGAACATATTTTTATACCCCAGCACAACATGCTGCCTAAGGATTTTGTTGCTTGTATGAGTGACTGTAGTTTGAATTAAGAAATGATTCACTATTGCCACAACAAGAAATATGGGAGATAATTATATCGGTCATCAGCTTATAAGAATATTTTTCCAGTGGGGAATCTTCCATGTAGGGTGTTTTTAGAGAGGTAGAACTTTTTTTCCAAACAAAAACGGAATAATTATTGCGCTAACGGCCGATTTGCGTTTTATGAAGACTATTCTCTCGGTCCAATTTTGATTTTTTTTTTTCTAGCAAAGCCGGGCTTTTCTCGCAAATGGCGCGCCGAGTTTTTTTAACAGATCAGTCCTAGCTAGTTGATCAACATAGATCAGCCCATAAAGTTGACGCATACACATACATAGATATTTAAATTCTCTAACAGAGTCAAATCCGATTACTTATATATCCAATTCAGACTTATTCGGGAATCTGGAAAATCTCCTTAAGATAGTCCGCGCTTTAAATACTTACGGGAAGAGATATACGAGTACAAGCTGGCCGCACAGGATGCGGTCTTAGGAAATGATTTCAAACGAATTTTAAAAAATTTTATATTCTTTACATGGTAATTTACAGAAGAATACTGAACATAAATTTCAAACTCATTTGTCTTCTTTGACAGCTTTCCTACTAGAGAATTATATACCTTTAAAACACCCTACAGCAAAGCTTATAACTTGTAGAGATTTTCACTTGCAAGGCGTGGCTGAATCAACTCAACTCGTTACGATGCTTGAAGTACAGCTAAGGATCTCTGACGGGGCAGAATGGCAGCTTCCCTACTCGCATCTATTAGAGATTCCATTTGATTTTGAGCATACATTTCAATAGATGTGTGCTTGTGTATGTGAACAGCAAATAAACATGCTACATTATCCTTTCAGTTACTGCGAATTCCCAATGGCCAAAGGACATTTTGAAACTCGATACAAGCCTCTTGTGGGCGACTGTGCGCTGAAAGATTGACATCAACATATTGTAGTTTAGGGCGTGTTAAAAGTCACAATTTACATTTTCAAGTGTGAATAGTACTAAATCTCAAATCCATCGGAAGAAGTGGAGAGCGATCAGTGTTAATGCGACGTGGAAAATAGTAAAACTCTTCAAAAAACAGTGCATTAAATTCAAATACCTAGACATTCAAAGTGATTCTTTAACTACATGCTGGATTGTATTTTGAGTTGCTTTGCTATTTTCGCAGCTTTAAGAAGTAATAATTATTTGCCATTTTTAAAAAACTCAAGATATAAAAACTTACTTTGGAGCAGAGTTTCGAATTGTTGTTGAATTTTTAATTCCGATTTGTGATTAAAAATTGAAAATTTGGATTTTTAATGCTGAAATTGGGATTAAAGCTTGAATTTGTAACTTTTAAGTCATATACTTTATATAACTTAAAGACTGAACGGCAAAGTCGGCATAGGTTATATGTAGTACATGAGAGTTGGGGTAATATCGACCCGATTTTATCTACTATTATCATGTCGCATACTAAAAAAGTGTTCCCTGAGTTTCATTAAGGTGCCACACATACAACCACCAATCACATGGAGCAATGTCAGCCGGATGTTTGAAAATCCTGATAATAGTTGTATGGTGACTAGGTCACGTTTTTGCTCAAATTTATCTATTTTAGGCACAAAGTTACACTGTTATGAGTAAAACACGCTCTCTCATTTTTATTGGCATAACTCACATATGGGCCGATTTATGCAGCTTAAATTCACCCAAAAGTTCGAAAATCTTTATAACTGTTAGGTATGCGGGAGTTCAAGGAAGCATTGATCCTATTCAACCCATTTTTGATACACAGATATACTATTGCCAGGAAAGTATTCTCTCTGAAGTTCAATTGTATATCTCACACACTGACATATAGTATATTTGCGGTCAGAAGTCCACTATGGATATTGCGGTCCACACATTCGGTATCTAGGGACTTGGAAAGTTTTGGTTGGATTCCTTCAAAGGAATTATTAGTGCATAATTGTATCCCGTTATGTTAATTACTTCTTGTCTTCTTGTCGATTTCGCCTATTTTCACACCGTGACATAGAAATATGAGAAGAATACCACAGGTGTACCTCTCTATCGCCGTTCAGATGATCTCAGTGTGAAATTTTCGAGAAATCGATTTTTTTATTTTTTTAGTTTGCTTCCAATTTGGAGAGAACATTTTTAACGTCATTCGCTATCGCACCAAGGAAGCTTTTTTTTTCTTGAAATCTTCCTATTCTTTACGAAAAAAAGGTCCAAATTCGATACTTTTTGTTCACACCACCGCCATTTTGTCAAACTTCAAAAAACAGAAAAAGCTTCCTTTGCACAAGCGACTTCCCTACAGATTAATAATCTTTTGTGACATTTTTTTTTTTTCAAACCAAAATTGCGGCCGCAATCGTGGACATCGTACAGGACCTTTTTTGCGTGTCTCGTCATCATTTATATATATGACCCTATATCTATCTCGTTTAGTTTTAGGTGATACGTACAACCATTAGGAGAACATAATATTCAACAACATATTATATTCTTTAACAACAGGTTGCAAGACGGGCGATCTTTACAAGGGACGAGGATTGGAAAGAAAGCTGGTTGAATTTTCAATGGGTAAAATAGATTTTTCTCGATTTTCTGCACCCAAATTTTCAATCAAAGCTTTTCACGTCAAAATATCTTTATTTTTAACATCTCGATTGAAATATCCACTTTCTAATAGTATATTACAAAAACATGGAACCACAACATATTTTTTTTTATGAAAAATATAAGGCATGGAAAGAATCCACAAAATTAACTCGGACTTTTCAAAATATTTATTGAATACAAGCAAAGATATATTATTTTCTACAACTTTTTGCTACTGCTGACTGTATATTTGGTATACTCGTATAATATGTGCGATACGTTACTTTTTCTCGCTTAGCGAATTCAAGACAGCTGTTTAGCTAGACAACAGATGAAAGTAAAACTCAGTATAAACGAAAGTGTAGGGAATTTCTCAAAAATCTTCGCATCAATAAAGCACGCTTGTCATAATCAGAGCTATCGACCACAATATTAATTTTATTTATAATGGCCAGCTGTTTAAGTCGTTAAATTTATTTCGAATTGGTAATCACCAATCCAATCCCTTTCCAGCGCGTTGATATTTTAACAACATCCAAGTGAATAATGAAAAAACTACATAAAAAAGAAATCAATGAACTTAACTTTACAAAAGTCGGAAGTGGCAAACGAAGCAAGTTTCTTCCTCCAAGCCACTCAAGTGCAATTTGCTCCCTGAGGTGTAAATACACAACAGCGAACTCAGCAAATTTTCAAGAAACCACCAACTGCATATCAATGAGCCGCAAACACTTGTGCGAAACTTTTCATGTTACAACCGAAGTGAATGGGCACAAATTCGCCGAGAGTGCAATCAATGATGGAAAGGTAATGAATTAGGAAATAGAGAACGAGGCACAAATAGAACGCTAAGCTCGAAAGTTTTACTAATTCTTCTTAATTTACTTTAAATAGAAGACACAGTCTTAACGATCCGAAATGTTGCAGAAGAAATTGAGCAAAATTAAACAATTTAATACAAGTTTGTAGAAATCTGTTGTTGTTGTCATAAAGAAAATATTCAGCACATAGTTTGGAGAACTACTGTCGAGTTGACAACACTTGACTCAATAAAAATCCTAGTCTCTTCCGGTTAATTTTCGAGAGAACAAGCGAATAGTATCGGTTACGTTCACGAGTTGGATTCAGAATGGTATTCGAACACATCCTCAATTGCCCACTATGAATTATATTAAACCAGAGTTATTGGAGGGTATTAAAATAATAATATTTATAATGTCCAAGCTTATAAAAACATCAATGGCTTCATTTAACCCTTTTTTGATGTCAGCAGGCCTGGGTGAACCCTACACAAGACAGATCTCGCTTTTTTATCAAGTAACCATTGTGAGCAGCAGCTCTTTATGGGTATTTGTGCGAACAGAGGTGGTTAGTTATGCGGGCATTCCTTGCATGTAGAATATATATTTGGTTTGTCGAGGTCGATTATGAATAAGTAGGAGTTCAATATACTCAAATATCCACAACAAAGTTGAACAATCGTCACTCTGGATTCGCGTCACACTCGAGTTCTTCGTCTGCAATGGATGATGGTTTTACTCCAGGTACGCCATTCACTGGGAAGGAGTCGGTCAATGTCCTAATGACTTCACTGAATGACACTCAGTACATATCTGAAGCTAGTTGTGTTTCTGGTCGGCGTGTTGTTCAATGTGGTCGACGTAATGAAGGAATGACCTCTTGAAGTTCATGTCTTCAAATATGAAAAAAATCATTGTGAATTCAGTATCTTTGCTTCATTCGGTACAAAATATTAAAGAAAAAAATGTTTCTGAACTGAACTGATTCCATTAATTACATATTGTAATTGGAATAATAAATAAGAAAGAATAAAAAAGCGTAAAGAAAACAATATTCATATTCTATCTTGTCAAGAAGTTTAAAAATGCCGCTTCTCATACAAAAGTCACTTCGGAGACTAAAAATGTTTCTAAAATAAAGCCAATATGTTGCAGCATACTACCAAAAACTACAATGCAATAAACTTAGTTTCAAAGATAATCTCGCAGTTATATCAAGAATCCTTTATCTGACAAAATTTTTCAAAACCTTTGTCGGTTAGCTCGCTCATCACCCTAATCAAATTTAGTCGGAGCCAGCATAAAATTACCTAGTAAAAACAACACCATAAAAAATTATCAAAAAGCGCAGTATTCGCAATCATAGCTGATGATTTTGAATTTGATTAGGTCACTCCGCCTGGAGAAAGGTTTATTCGCATTAATTGAGTTATGCTCACGTAAGCTAAGCACGTAGAACGCGGATTGTGTGCGAAAGCATAAACTCAAATATAAATAACAACAGTCCAGTCATCGAAAGAAAGCCTCGGTAATGGTCGCAATCACACCTTTATTCACTTGCTCATATTTGTATTATTTATCAAAACCAATGCTCTCACCGAAAAACGCACATAACTTCATGTAAAGGAGACCAACATATGTGCGACCGGTGAATTCCCAAGTGACACTTCACCATCCGAATTTCCAAATAGACAACAAAGCACGTCTAAACGCTGACAAATGTATTTTGTTTACAATTTCAGTTACGTGTTTTTACTAAAAACACCAGTCACTAATATTATGGCCAAATAAAATATGAAGAAAAGGTAAAAATTGGGTGCTCGCTTGCAAAGCAAATGAAATCAGCGATTCGACTTACCGCTCCCACGAGGCGCATTTGACACTGGCTGTTTTTGCTGCTGCACCTGAGCTTGTTGTTGTTGTTGGTGCACGGCTGTTGTTGCTGTTGCTTGTTGCTGCTGAGGTGAGGAAACAACGATGCCTCCCGCCCCACCACTTCGCGTCTCTAACTTCAACTGCATGTCGGACAAAGAGAGTTGCGTTTTCTGTTGCTGTTGTTGTTGGGGATGTGTGTCAACAATTCTCATACCGCTCGCACTGATGCTCTTACTGCTGTTTACCGCACTGACGTTATGGCTTTTGCTGCCACTGACCACCACAACCTTATTCATGCCCACCCCGTTTACGCTCGCATTATTGTGATTGCCGCTGTTGTTGTTAGCAAACACAGTTGTTGCATTGGCTAAGCGTAAGTACGTTGTAGTTGTTGTAGCAGCAGAAACTGGCATCGTCGTTTTCGTTGATAGCGCGGCAGCTGATGTTGCACCGCTACTGGTGCGGTTCACGGTGATATTGCCCAATTTGGCTGTTGTTGCAGCTGCGGATGACACCACAGCCGTTCCAGTGGTTTGTTGACTTTTGGTAGCACGTGTGAAGTTTACGGCGCCCGTCTGTGTATTGGTGCTAACACTAACCGTCTGCGCTGCCGTGACCAATTGGCCCGAAGACAGTGAAATCGTAGAACCCGATATGGAGGAGGAAGCGGAAGATGAGGAATGCAGCGCGCCGGTGTTGGACACACGATCAGAGCTGGTGGAGGTTGCGGCGTGCGCAATATTACTCGACGTGGAGACAGTCGATAGCGATGATGCGGAAGCGGAGGCTGTGAGCGCAGCCACCGATGAGGCAGACGGATTACGTATGACTAGTATGGATTGCGACTTCTCCAGCCGCTTAAGTGTTTGCAGCACAAACGGTGCTTTGCTGGCGATGCTACTGCTGCTGCTGCTGCTGTTGTTGCTCAAGCTACCGCTGCCCATGCTGCCGCCCTCCGAGGCGCGACCCAGGCGATTGCTGTCCGTGCTGAGACTGCGCGAGGCCTGTAAAGCAGGAGTGCGTGAGTACAGTGCTCATAATAAGTAGAACAACAGGTACTTACCGTTTTAAAGAGATACTGGCGATCTGCAGCGGTAGAAGTGTTGGATGTCTTCTTCAAATTGGCCGTGTGCAGCAGCACCGATTCCAGTTGGCTTGCATTGATTGGCGTTTGCAGCAGAATTGTGTTGGTCGCATTGCCAGTGGAACCAGCGCCACCCCCACTGCCACCTTGAGACGGTGTCGCCGCGGTCTCCTTGGCAACATAAGCAGTGCTTTTCGTATTACCAAGTAATGTTGTTGTTGTGGGTGTTGTTGCTGTTGTTTGTATTGATTTGCGTGCAACTGTTGTGGCTGTGGGCAATTGTGTCAGTGTCGCAGCAACGGTTGTTTTATCAATTTTCTGTTGCTGCTGTTTTTGATGTTCCAACTGCAGTTGTTGTTGCTGCTGCTGATCATTATTATATATGCTGATTATGCCATGCTTGTTCTGTATGACAATTTGCCCGTTTTCGTTGCGTGCGCCGCGCAGCAATATGATGTTGTTGGTTAACTGTTGCGTCTGTGCTTGCTTTTGCGTCGTCTGCAATTGCAACTGTTGTTGCTGGTGTTGTTGTTGTTGTTGCAACTGCTGCTGTTGTTGCTGCTGCATTGGTGTGGAAGTGTTGTGGGGTCTTGTTGTTGCTTTTGTTTTTGTAGTTTTAATATTAGTTGTTGTTGTTTTTGGTTTTGCTGATTTTGCACTAGCAACATTGTTGTTGCTTGATTCTCCGTTTTCCTTCGATTCTGAAAACGTTAAAACGGTATTAATGAAAATTATTCAGAAGCAAGGCACATTATATTCAGGAAACAGTCGCTGAAAGTCAGGGATAGTCGTTAAGGAACAACTTTTGTTTCACTGTGCATCAAAAATGATCTTTTCATTTTCAAAACTTCTTAACTAGAGGATTTAGTATCGAAATATTCATGTCCAGTTCCATTCAAATCTAAATACCTTTATAATTCACTAATAGTTCTAGAGATTTTTCCTAAAATCTGCTGCGAGAACGAGAATAATTTTGTTACTTCGTCGACTAAATCATAATATATTCGAGAACTTTTGATGTGCCAAGAGCGATTAAATGGAGCTTAGGTCCACGTGTCAAATTGTTAGAGTCATGAGGGATATTTGATATGTACCCTTGACTCGCGAGGCAACTCGAGCTCTTCGTCTGCAGTGGGTGGTGGTTTTACTCGAAGTGCGTCATTAATATATCTCAACGTCTATATGGGCGAATTTTTCAAGAGGACAACCACTTTTCCGACTTACCACACTTCTGCTATAAGAAGAGTGCTTCAGCAGCCGGTTGAGGACCCTGGGTATGTATTTTACTTTCATTGGTTCTAAGTTTAAGCATCAACATTTTTATCTAATCTGTGAAAGATTTCGACAATTTTGCCTTGCAAATCTTGGTGACTGTTGCATATGGTGAAGCTATCTCGGACAAAAGCCAGGCTTATTTTTAGTACAAAATGTTCCCAGAGGATCGAAAAGATGCTAACGACGAAAAGCTTGCCGGATGCCCTAGCACCTCATGAAAACACGAAAGCATTAAGAATGTGAAGAAAAGGGTATTTGGCCGGGAGACTAAATAGATATTCATGAATAAATAAACACTTTCTTAAAAAATACAAAATTTGCGATACTTTTTGAACAAGCCTCCTATTGAAAGCCGTTGGCTTCAAGTAAAACAAACTTCACCAAGTAAAGAAGGGCTAAGATTCAACTCATTTTCGACAAACAGACTTGTCATTGTCAGAGAAGGATTATCCCTGATTTTCAATTATATACACATTTCCACTTTTTTAAATTTTTTACTCACAGCTGCCACTGGCTACTACGATCCTCTAGACAATTTTATATCTTAATCTACGAACAGGAATTTATTTTACTAAGAAACCCGTCAGACAGACAGTCATCCGGATTTCAACTTTTTTCGTCATCCTGATCATTTATATACAAGGTATTTCGCAAAAGAAGCAGGACTGTTAAAAAAAAATAACAAAAAATTAATATTTTTCAAAAGTTATATTTTTTTATTCAAAGTAGTTTCCTTGAGCTTCGATACAGCATTTAGCCCCGTCAATTAGCATTTTAAATGAGTGTTTAAGGTAATTTTTCGGAATGCTCTTGATAGTATCGGTCGTCACATTTTGGATAGCTGAAATGTCATGAAACCAGTGACCTTTCATGGGCAAATGAAGTTTTCCAAATAGGTAGAAATCACAGGGTGCCAGATCAGGTGAGTAGGGTGAGTGATTAATGGTTAATATGGAGTTTTTTGTCAAAAAATCAGTGACAAGCGTCGACCGATGACACGGCGCATTATCGTGCAACAGGCGCCAGGACCCTGCCTCAGGGTGTTGTGGTCGAGCACGACGAATGCGTGACAAAAGACGCTTCATAACACCTAGTTAAATCACAGCATTAATCGTTTGGCCAGGTGGGACGAACTCTCGGTGTACAATACCCTCGGAATCGTAAAAACAAATCATTTTCGGGGACTTCTGATCGTCACAGAGGTCCTCGCGACCTTCTTGGAATCGCTGAAACTACTCATGCTCATTATTACGGGATAGGTACTGATCACCATAAACTTTTTTCATCATTTGAAATGTTTCAGTAAACGTTTTCCCAAGTTTAAGACAAAATTTAATATTTGCTCTTTGTTCAAAATGCATTTTACGACCGATGACCAAAAGCTGCTTTCACTTTTTGATCGATAACATCGATTGTAGTTATCCAATTGTCTTAAATTTTTACGAAATCTCAACAAGAGATCAAACTTTTTATTTCATATACCCACCAATAGGTGGCGCCACCAGAAACAGTTACATTTAAAAAGTTCTGATTCTTTTGCGACAGACCTTGTAATATATGTTATACATAACCCTATACCTATCTGTTAGTTTTGGGTGATATGTGCAATCGTTAGGTGAACAATACTATAATACTCTGTAGCAACAGATTGCAAGGATATAAAAAATATAATATCTGAATTATATGAATTTCGATACAGCAGGAACTATGTTTTCCTATAATATTTAATTAAAACCAACTACATAATACCAATTGGTCGAAGCTGAAAGAAATAAGATCGTACGTAATAATATCGCCTCTAGGATTACATATAACAAAATCTTGAGTTGAAAATTAACAAAGTCTCTTTTAGCGGAAAATGTCGACCTGGCATTAATAAGAGCAACTACTTAAATACCTCATAAAAAACACAAAAATAATAACTAAACAAAATTGGAATAAAATGGAACTCCGTTATTATTTTCCAAGGATCAATGGCCATTTCTGTAAGCACATACAATGGCTGTTCCTTAATGGAGTTAAAAATAATCTTTCTGTCACCCTCATTGATAAAAATAGCGTATAGACGCAATAGATATATTTCATTTCAACACATGTCATATCTCAAAATATATTACTCATACGCCACGTAAGCCAACTATGCTGGGCACACTGCACCGGGGAAGGTAGCGTGCGTTTGTTGCGCCAACTCCCACAACATGACAACTAACTTGTCCAACATGACAAATTTACATTGGCCACTGCCACACCCACTGCGCACACATGCACACACGCACATACACACAGGCATACGCGCTTGTCAAGCCACTTGTAATCATTTAAAGTACGAAATGTCTCGTTTCCCGCCCACTTAGGGCAAATTGAATTGACATTGGCAATATGCAAAGCGACAAGCGCAAAAACAAAAACAAACAAAAAAAAGCATTTTTTAGAAGTTTCAAAACGAGCACAGCTGATAAAAAACAACAACACATAGCCACACAAATAACTGCACATAATAGACTTCAAACTGAACAACAATAGCGACCACAAGCAACAGCAAAGGCCGCACAAGGAAAGATAACCACTTGAAAGCGTACACCAACCGGAAATTTATTGCTTCATATTGTCCTCGCGAGCAGTGGCGGACCTCCGTTCTAGGCTGTTGGCCGCGCGGCTTTTGCCACTGTTTTTCCACTGTTGCTGCTACTTCGACGACGGTGCTGATGGTTCTTTCTAAGGTCCGTGGTGCAGTCTACTCGACTCGCCGTTACGTTGTACCCGCTTGAAAAGGACGTACACGCGTTCTAACAAAACCAACTCGCAGCCGGCGCACGACCAACTGTTTACGGCTTGCGTCCGAGCAACACAAAAAGCGCAAAGCAGCGAAGGACGTGCGAACACTCACACACACACACAACGCGCTGATCCCACATGTGCACCAGCAGACAGACGCACGGACACATGTAAATGCGGGGACGCATGCATGCGAGGCAGTAGTTGGCTATGCACGACACGCACGCGGAAATGTACAAATCGACAGTACGTTATGGCATGACAATAGTCAGTAGACAGTTGACAGCGCCGAAGACAATGCCAACGGCAGCAAGGACATACACACACGCATATATGGAACTATACGAAGACTATCGTCAACGGAGGGATGACGAGGAGTAATGGAGGGTAACACGCGAAGGGTGCCAGAAAAATGTTGTAAGGCATTCAAAGAGGGGGCGAAAATCGGAGCTCTTGGTTTGATTGTACGCGTTGACACTCCTTCGGCATTTAACAAGAAAATAATGAACCAAGTGGAGAAGTCACCAGGGCGACCAGCGTCTAAAGATTAGAAGAATGCGGTTACAAGACGATAACAAATATTTGCAAAGTATTCATGCTCATATCGACAGCTGATAACCACAGCCAATGCCTACTGAATGCGCTGATAGCTGATTGATGACTAAATGGACTACAAAATGTCAAATTAAATAAAAATATTTCAAATTTAAAATGCGTTTATTAATGTTTATTAAAGGCGCCTTCAATGCTGTCTGGGGCACATCGTTCAATGTTATGTTCAAATGGAATCTCGTAGTCTCTGACATCCAACATCCACACAAACCACACCAAAAAATGTTTTTCTCGATGAAATCATGGATCCGTTCCAATTGATTGAACCAGAAATGGATCTAATCGCTGAACAAAATTTGTCTCGAAAACGTCAGATCTTCGCATTCAATTAAGATCTCGACGTAAAATGCGCCAAATGGTTCCATACGTCAGTTCGAATTGCTGCGAACGGCGCTGAATCGACTCCCCACGGTCTTCGTGTACACTCTCAGCTACGGTTGCTATAGTTTCTTCCCTGCGAGCTGGAAGTGATCTAACCGGTCGAATATTATCCAATAATGAATGCTGGATCTCAAGACGGTGTAAGTCTTTCCATGGCCAAACAATGCTGAAACACTGACACGTCTCACGCACGATCTGTCAAAAAAAGACTAACATCTACTATCTATTTTCCAAGTGCTATGATGACTGGAAAATTCGTTGGCATAAGTGTATTGCAGCGGGAGAGGATTACTTTGAAGGAGATGAAATGGAAAAATTCAATTTCCAATATAATCTCAGTAGTATACTTCGACATATCTGTTACCTATAAGGAGTTAACATTCATCGAGTTCAATTTCGTAACGCTAAATTTTGCAGTTGCGGCGTCGTTTGCACCCCGGTTTACGCATAGTCGTAATCGTATCGACGAATCTGTTTTTTCAACTACTTCTTATACATTTCCTTGTCGTAGAGGAACTTATTCTTCATAGCCATATATTGACGATGTTGAATGGCAGTCTTAAGATATCACGATACCGCGTTATACTCGCGCAGGCTCGAGAACGATGCCAATTGCGATTTTTAGTTATCGCCAAGTAAGTAATGAGTCATAACCGTTAGTTTCATGCAACATAAAGAATTAGAGTAGTAACTTTTTCTTTATATCTGGAAAGAAAGAACTACTCTGTAAGCAATGTCTAGAGACCTGTGTCGCTGACACTGGGTTCCGTCATCACTATTCGCATATTATATCTATTAAATGCAAAGTGTCTTGCCATTTTATTACAAAACAAACAACTTTGAAGCGCTGGCTGCAACGCAAATAAAATATACTCGAACATGCCACAACTGAAATGACAGGCAAGTCAACGTTCAAGAGCAAGGCCGTAGGCTAAGCGTCAAGCGGTACTTGCTGGTGCTGTTACAGCCGAGGAACGCACGCACTCTCTCACTCACATAGCGGCTTCCATAGAGCGTCATACACTTGTGCGCACTTGCCTAGTCAAGTCGCTACCCCACCACGCCAGAGGAAAATATTGGCAGAGGGCGAGGCATAAACAAACCCTCGACAGATGAGGGGTAGAAAGGAAAAATATTCACTCAGCAATGCTGCAAGCGAAATATCGTGTGTACAACACAGCGACGACGGCGAGGATAGATGGCCCATCTTTAAATCAAGTGGACCGACGTATTTATTGCATTTTGCATGAGCCATGTCTTCGACGAACAACACAATGCCGCTGCAAAAGTGCAAGCGCTCCTCTGTGTGGTTGCTGGTGTATTTGTAGAAGTGTTCAGGCCGAAAAGTATCCGGTTGATGTTGGCGAACAACAAGGCAGCTCATTTGTTTTTTATTGCTATTAGCGTTGTGGCATTGCCTCAACGCGTGTTGATGCCACACATGGCACTCACACACAGACACCAGTCCACGCACACACCCATCTGACCTGTGCATCTCGGCGCAAAAGTCGCCCGGCCGCCGGGCAAAGGCTAGAGGCCAAAGCAAAAAGGCGCCACCGGCGTTGCAACGGCAAATATCCTCCAAAAAGCAAAAACAGCAACATTTGCTTAGCCCCAGCTTAAAGGTAACTACGTCGGCCACTGACCAGTAGGTTGTCTCAAACCGCAGGTATGGGTGATTCTATACTACAACTGTCCTACAAGGACATGCCGTGGCTATTCTGAACATAAAGGACTAGCTTAGGCTTAGACAAAAAAACACACGGCAAATGCCGCTTTCCTCAGCTGTGCGTACATCAGCCAACGCCGTGTCATGACGAGCCCAGTTAGCCTTGCGGGGGAATAGCCATAAGAGTGGCCCGAAGTGTCTGACAAATGTGCGGGCAATAATTAGCTGTTGGCTGTCACCGTTACGCTGAACATTACAAAATATGTGTCTTTCATTAATGTCCTATTTTCGACGAGATATTTCACTTTTTCAACAAGTGTTGGTGCAAGCGAATAGCGCGACGAGCGGAAGGGTGTTCTAAGTGCAGTCATTACATACTTTACATGGTACATACACATGTCCATAGACACTTTCATATGAATAGGGAATCATATATGCATATATGGTGCCATATTTCATGGCAATGACAAATAATGTATGGCCTTCTTTATGAGCAACAAAACGTCAGTTCCGAAATGGAATACAAAAGCGGTAAAAACATTAGATGGCGCACTTTTGTCTTGGCAAATAGCGAGCAGCTGAAGACAGGCTGCTGGTCAGCCAATAGCTCCAGCTGCAGTTAACGACTGACAAAGGCTTAAATGCTTATTTGTCCAATAGTCACACATTTATGTACAGTTATGTGCAGAAAAGTAGCAACACCAATGATGAAGCTCGCTTCCACGACTGTCGAGTCTAAGTAACCGGAGCGGACCCGTATTTTCATCCAGTCAAACACTCTCAACTTAGCACCATGTCTCAAAGCTACTTTAGGAATATTTTCTGCTGCTAAGACGAGTAAAAAATCTTTGGATAACAGGCATTTGGACTTCAAGGTGAAATGATTAGAATCTGTTTCATTCACAGTCACTTTGAGCGGCAAGTAATCAGATTTATTAAGACAAAAGACCTTTCTGGCCCAATGTAAATCTCAAGAGAACCAGCGATCCCTTCGCTCTCAGCAAGGTTAGCTTATGTGTAATTGTATAGGTTGTTTGCGGTCACGGGCCATATTGGTATCCACGCGATAAGTTACTCATCTTATATTTACGAAATTGAATAATTTCAAGCAGGCTGCCCTGCTTTTGCGATAAGTTAGACGACATAGTGGATGAGCTAAGGAGAGGTACTTTTTTCGATAGCTTTTTTTTTTGACAGATCACGAGGGACGTGTGAAGCTGTCATGTTATTTTTGTTCAGTATTGTTTGGCATTTCATCATGGAAATACTTGCGCCTGAACAACGTCTAACAAATTGTTCAACTTTATTACGAAAATTCATGTTCTGTAAAGAATGTGTTTCGCGCGCTTTGCTCAACTTATGATCAACATAATCGGCCTACTGAGCATACTATTCGAAACACCATTACCCATCTTGAGACCTAACATGCATTATTGGATAAAATTCGACCGAAAAGATCACATCCAACACGCAGTGAAGAAAAGATAGCAGCCGCAACTGAGAGTGTAAACGAAGACCAGGGAGAGTCGATTCGGCGATTCCCAGAAGATACATTTTCGAGACAAGTTTTGTTCAGTGCTGAGGCGTAACCGTCAATGGCAATGAAATTGAAGCTCTTGATCTCGGCGATATTTGGTTTCAACAAGACGGTGTCACTTCCCACACGTCGCATCAATCAATGGATTTATTAAGACAACACTTCAGTGAGCAGTTAATTTCACGCTTTTGGACCGGTCCACCACCGATGTGATATCACACCGTTAGAATTTTTCCTGTGGGGATATATAAAGTCTGAAGTCTATGCTTCGATTCAAGCCTTGGAGCAAAATATCAGGAGTTTCTTTCGCCAGTTACCAGTCGAAATGCTCAAACGAGTCATTGAAACTTGGACTCAACGGATTGACCATTTGAAACGTAGCCGCGGCCAACTTTTGAAAGAAATCATCTTCAAGAATAAACGCTAAAGATGGTCCTTTCTCCACTTAATTTGAAGTTTCTGTGTTTTTCTTAAAAAAACAGAAGAGGAGCTGAAAATGGATCACCCTTTATAAGATACACATAAGATCTATCTTGTTTTTGGCTGCACTAAGGACCGCATAGAGCAATCCATGTGTGATTCCGTCTTTGGCATCGACCACTGAACGAACCTAAGAAGATAACATAAGCCCCAAACTATGCTCAGAATCATGCATTCGTTGTTACTGTGACCCATCATGGCATCTAGTTTAGTTTGAGCTTTCATATTTCACATTTATTTAAATATTTGCACATTGTTCACAAAAGTAGATTTTTTTATTGAATTGGAAGAGGGTATAAATCACGTTCGTTCGTCGATACAATGGATTTATTGTCTTTTCAAGCGTTCATCAGCCTTTCACTCTCGCTCGCGCTGCAGAAAAACTTAATATATACATACGTACATTCAAACAAGTCCTTATATGTATATAATATCTAAAATGTGTTGCATACTCCCTTCGATAAACACAAAACTTATTGTTGTACATAACTTAGCACAACAATTTTATCGGATCTAATCAAATCGCCGGTTATTTGTTCGCGTGATACTTGGCGCAATTCAGAAAGGCGCTGCTCAGTATGGAAATTTACTTGCTAACAAATAATAGAAATACTTTTACGTACACACATATATGAGTATATTAGGTCGACCACAAAGCGGAACACAATTACAAACATAAATCATAATTGCATTGTTGTGTCTTGCGCCTTTTCAAATGGACCGCTGCACAGTTCGAATCACACACACACACACTGTTATAGAAGAGTCCTCTGTGCTGGCAACAAAGGATATCTTTCGCTACTAACTGGAACTCAATGAAATGCACTCAATGAAGTAAACTCAATAAAAGAAACGCCAGCGCGCTATTCTACTTTATTGGCTGCTTCCTGCTCTCCCTTCACCTCCTAGCACTATACTGTCTCCTCTTTCAAAAATGTATTAGCTTGCAGCAGTTGATATAGTGATGTAGCAAGAGTCTATAATTACCATTGTAGGGATCGATACTTTGATACTTTATATATGCTCTTTTCCTCTGTCGCTATAACCCGATAATACAAAAAAATGAGATCTTGAGCTAACTCATTTTGATGCGTTTTGAGGTGAGGTGTTTGTCTACCGCATTGCCTATTACAAAGCCAAACTACGCAAAAGTATGAGTCCCCAGCAATGTTATTATTGAAAAAAAAACTTTGAAAAAAGACCCATAGTTTTATAGTTTTTAAGCTTAACGGATCATCTACGGCATATTCATTCGCATTTGTCTTTGTGAATAATTCAACTAATCAGACAACTTCGGCATTAAATCGATTCAAGCCTTGGGAATACTCATAAACTTTGGTAGGTATATTGTGCAATATCATAACCAAAAAGTATAGTCAAACCGTCGGTCTGTGGGATCTTTTATGGAAGCTTCTAATAAAGGAGCAAATACTGCAATCACGGAGATCGGTTGAGTCTTAAGTCACATGTGTTATTTTAGAAGCCTGTTTAGGATAATAATATCCGAAATCTTTAGCAACTGTCGCTCTAATCTTATAACAGTTGGGTTTATTTATCCAAAATCTACAGGTTTTATAATCAGTTGAGGACTGTCACCCCCACATTTTATATCAGTAAAAGTGAGAAACTTTAATCGTTTTTGAACCAAACCCTTACTGAGCTCGATTATTGCAACTCTTATTTTTTCATTCTTCAAAATAGAATAAAATTTACAAGCGTAACTTCATAAATATTGGAGCTCTCCATTAACTCTAGTTTCAGGCTGCCAGACTACTATAGTATCTTGCAAGCCGAGTTGTTTGCCATCAACATAGCAGTAGATGTAATGCTCCGAAGTACAGCTTCCTTCACTCCGATAGCCGAACGGCTACACTGACTTTTAGCTCGCTGACAGTATTTCAAATTTCTTTCGACTTTTAGGGCTCCGGGTCACAGGGGAATTGCCCTGTCAGTTTTTCGATGTCCTCTTGTGTTCTAGCACTTGACCTATGGACCTCCAGTAAGATCAACAAACGCTAGTTAACAACTAGCACTTGTGTAACTGTGAAATCCTTCTGCCAGGTGTGACCGTAAGAAGTCCTCAGAACAGGATCACACGCAGTGCGACTAAATCCCATATTTTGTCGAACACTCTGTATATAGGAAGACGAGGTCGCTTTCTCCTCTATTGCCCAAATTTCACCAGACTGCGATTGAAATATATCAATTGACCAAAATATCTCATCTTTGGCAAAACTAGCGAAGTAGCAGCTATAATTAATATTAAAATACTTCATCGATCTTTGAAATTCTGGTCATCCACTTTTAGGATTTTTTGGGTAACACAAATGACGAATATCTGTCCAAGTGAAATCCATCGAGCGTCCACGATTTCCCAAAAGCGGTGCCATCGTTTGCTTTAAAATCTCTCGAATTTTATTTTTTACTTTAGGTAAGCAAGTCTGCCGGAATCATGAACCCCGTTTGTCTACTATTTTTTTGGAAGCTCTCTGTTTTTTCATGTCACTATGAAAAATTCCGAAAAAAACACTTAAAAATTACCTCTTAATTTGATATAAATCGCACCAGAGAAGCTCAATGATTTGGCCCACACGGGTCTTACAACAAAATGATATAAATGTATGTGCAAAATGGCGAAAAGGCAATTTCATGAATTTCAAAATAGCCTTTCGGAGCAACTTAAGTTTGAAGAATGGGCAGAGCAAAAATGTTAAATTTCTATAAATTCGTGCAAAAACACTTGGTTCAGGTCTACGGCAACTACAATAAAAATCATTTTCCAGTAAACCTCATTTTGTGGAAATAGGTAAACAAATTATAGAAATTATTTCCACACAATGCAATGAGAGGCTTTATGTTTCCACCATCTTAATGGATGCACGCTTATTTTGAATTCCGTAATAGCCTTGCCATGTGGGTGTTGCCACCAGGCAACTGCGAAAAATTAAATCCATTGCGCAAACATACGAGGCCGTTTAGTAAATCCGAAAGATTTATAGAAGGTTAGTTGTAGTTGTAGTTAGAAAAAAGGGAAAAGATATGAAAAGAAAAAGTTGTGCTTATAAATCGTGGAGAAATATACATTATATTATTGTACGAGGATGTCATCCATCACAGTCTGCCTGATGGCTGAGGCTCTAGGCAACTCAATTTAGTGGATGTATCCAAATTTGGCGACGGCAACAACAAAGAAACGTGGTGGATATATCGTAGACAAAAGGGATAGCCAACAGCCATTGAAGGATCAAATTGGAGTTATTTTGTTATTCGGTTTAATAAAAGCAAGAATGACCACTTAGGAGACCTAAAATAGAGTAGATTTGCGCTACAGAGTAGAAAGGAAGACGGTAATGTTTACATAGAAGACTTCGCCACCAACAAAAGAACTTTTAGAAGACCCACGCTTTGGAACACAAAAGGAAGGTAAAGCCACCAATATAAAATTGTTTCAAAAATGTTGAGCTCCTTCTCGTACATGAAAAACGTTTATTTTTCCAGCCGCCCTCGTGGATGCACATATTAATACTATGTACCCACACATTCGGATATATGTTTATAGATATGTTTACATATAGAATGAGTGTATTTTCCTTTGTGCCAGTGGAGAATTGTGCATTGTTTGCCCTTGATCTCAGCCCACACGCTACCTGTTGCCGCCAGTGACTGGCGTTTTATGGAGAAATGTGCAACGAGCTGCACAGACGCCTTTGCAGCAACAACACAACTGATGTCTTTATAGCCACGCTGCGCTGCGATGGCGGTGATGTGTGATGGTTATGCATCATCATGAATGGCGGAGCTTACAAGCACAGTTTGTGTTGTTGGTTTATTTTACAAAGACATTATTTTTGTATTTTTATTGTGTTTGTGCTAATATTTGGCAATGAAGAATTACGTTTATGTGCGAAAATTTTAGTTTCGGCTATTATAATTTTAGTGAATTTCATTAATGATCGAATTTTCATATTTGGCTGAGCTACAGGGATTAGCGGATTATCCAATACATAAGCTTTAAATGCCAATTATTTATAGGTTAGCAATTTTTAATTTATTAATGGTAATATTTTAGTAAACTTATACATATTCTCTCGTCACAGTTCTCAAAGTACAGTTTGCTTGCTCAAAGTTTTGAAATTCCGTATTGTCGACATTAACTCTCTGCCGTAGTAACCCTAGTTACCAAATCCATTCTGACAAGTTAGAATCGGTACAAAAGCAATCTGTCAAAAAAGGTCTCGGTTGAGGTGAAGTTTGACTACATTTTTGTGCTTTTACGGATTTCAACTATGTGCTAGTGTGGTTGACTAGAATATCAAAAAATTACAACTATTACCATGCGGTTGTACCTGAACATTATACAACATTTTAAATTATTTTAATCCGTTATTTTGTACTTATACACTATGACAAGCTATTTTAGAGCTATTTTATTGTCAATAAAACTTTGACCTAGTTGGTAGCACCAAGGAAGTTCCAATTAATATTAGCGATTAAGGCTTTTTCGTATATGCAGCAACGTCAGTTTTGGTCCCAACAACACTTGTCAACCTAATATAAATCAAAACTAACCTTAACTAAAGTTATTTTTCAACTTTTCGTGAGCAATAACTGAATAGAATTGATTTGATTTTTCGTTTAAAATACTTCAGCTGGTTGGCAACACCAATGAAATATCGACCGAAAAAAGTTCAAGTCCGCAATACCAAAAAAGTTGTGTTAATCAGGAGAGGAATTGCTTTAACTTCAGATCTGAGTGGAATTGAAAACTATATATATTAGAGGTATTAAAGTCCATGTTTTCGTCTCGAACGCAAAGTGATTATTATAGATGTACGTATATTTAGCTATTTCTATAATCCAATTACTATATGGAAATTTTAGAGGGTCGGCTTTAGGATACCGTCCCAGGATTTCGGGAAAAAAATGGGTATGGTCGGATAGAGGAGATTCTCCAGATCAAGAATATTATAGGCGCAGGAAGCTTATAGTTTTCGATATATTCGCGTTTAAAGTTGAAAATTACCATTATTTGAAGTACGTATTTTCTCGATTAAAAATTATTTTGCACTTTTATATCCACTAACACATCACTTATTCGTTTGTACACATTTATTATCTATATTCTTTATCTGGAGAATCTCTTTTATCCGACCATACCCATTTTATTTCCGAAATCCTCGGACGGTATACTAAATCCTTCCCATTTTAGACTTCAGGTAACTGACGTATTAATGACAAATGTTGAAACACGTCAGGGCTTCGGTAAGTCAATGAGGTTTCACAAAAACAAAAATTGTTTCTTGATCCAAATAAAAATGGCGACACACTTTCATTGCCAGCTTAAACTAGCCATAGCTGGAGTAAAGTTCCGTCCAATTTGGATAAAAGTGCCTTTTCACCTTCATGTTGCTCACATGTGAACACTAAAACGTCTACCAGCATTGTGTGTAAAACCCTTTTCAAACATGCAGTTTGCTGGTATTTCCCCAGGAAGTTTTCTGTTTTTTCTTTTCTTTTAAGTACTGCCGAACGATTTCTAGATTACCACTTGTGGTAATTGAATATGATACATTGTTCTTTTATTTTACAAAAGACCTTGTTTCGTGGACGATGTTTTTGTGGCTACTTCACTTATTCTGTTTGGTGAAAGAAATCAGAGAGTGCCATCGACGCCAGCTTGGAAAGGATTGTGTGTTGAGATGAGAATTTTTAGGTTTCAGAGGACATATTATTATCTATTCTCTTTGAAATGTCGGATTAAAGAATAATTAAGTAGGAATTTAAACTCCTATAGTTCAAATGGAAAGCCGAGTTGGCAGCTAGCTGTCGTGAAAACCGTGTAGGCTACAACCGAAAGCATCGATTTTAGACTTAACCACCAAAACGGTCTTGAATTAAGTACAGTGGTGGCCTTGAATTAAGTACAGTGGTGGCATTGTGAACTCCTAAAGTCAAAATGAGTTCCACTGTAATGAGATTTAATAAATTGTTTGTGTATAAAAGTGTTTACTACTTGAAACAAAAATGTATTCAAAAAGGTATCACCCACTTTTCAATTTTAATTACTTATATTGCATGAGATAGACAATTACATATGGACATATGTATGTAGTAGAAAAATATGTTGTCACTCATATTGTTTGCACATACATTTTGTATTGACACAAGCGGGATTGTAAATAATGCAATTAAAAATTATTAAATTATTTACTTGTATTTTGCATGGGCGAAATATAATTTTTAAATTATTAATCCCAAATTCCGGATTGAAAAATTTAATCCCAAATATAGAAAATATATATAGAATAGGGATAGAAAAATTAACAAAACAAAAACATGTGTGGCCGGAAAGACCGAATTAACAATTTATTTTTATTTTTTAATCATAAATTCCACATTGAAAACTAAATAACATAAACTCAAGCGTATAAATAAAAATTGAAAAACGAAATTTTTTCAGAATCTACCATTTTTGCGTTTAATTTCTTAAAAAATCAGAATTACAAATTACACTTTTAATTTTCACTATGAAATTGAAAAAATAATTTGTCAATTTTAAAATCCAATATGTATGGGATTGTGCTGTTTTTTCAATCTTTAATAGGGCATTTGTGACTTATTTTAGAATATGATATTCACGCATAACAAAAAATCAAGTGAAGTTTTGGAATTTTTTTAAATATCAAGTAAGCTCGTATCAAAAGCGTATCGTATGTATTTTTTTGTTTTCGACCGAAGATTTCATTTTTTTATTAAAAAGTAGTAACTGTTTTCAAGAAATGTAGCCTCCTTTGTTTACTTGTATTAAGAAATAAAATTTTCCTTTTTAACACATATTTACTTGTTTTTGTACAATATGTTTCCAATTCGACGCGCAAATAATCAACGCTTAATTTTTTCCATTGCTTGTTAGCGCTATTTTGCTTGTTGCCTTATCAATAAATCAATTGACAGCATAAGTCAAACTTTTATTGAATACACAAACATAAAAACATTTGTGGAATTTCAGAGTTTGTATGTGTTGAAATGTCCCCTACTTTATATAGACCCGTGGCCGTAGCTGACAGTGCCTAGGAGTCACACAGGAATTGGAAATATTTCTACTGCCGAATATCTTCTGTATGTATGTACAATATGCGGTTGTAAAAAAATTGTTAATCATATGAGATACTCACAGTGCGGCTCTAGATTCCAAAACATTAAAAACCGGACACAATGCAAATGTTATCATTTTAATATATTTATATGTTTAACAGCTCACTTTACTTCCAAATTGCAAAGCACTGAGCAAAGTCTAGAGTTCAAGGAACACATGTGTATCTCACCAATTTCATAAACTGATTTATGAATGAAGTTTAATTTTGCCATCAAATCAATCTTTGCCAGTATTACCTCTAAGATTAGAGCTATGGATCACAAATATTAATCAATTAGTTAATTTGTTTACATCTCATTGTCCAACCGAATCACATATGCACTATTGAGACCAGTGTTTGACAGAAATCGCGGTATTTCCTTGCGGTCTATATCAGTGAACGCGTTAGTGTCCGTGCGTGTCGATATCGGCGCGTATTCACCTCTGCGAGTACTTGTTCAGAATGCGATTCAATTGATTCATATCAGCAAAGCGCCAACCCAATTGCTCGGGCGTGTATATAGATACATTTGTATGCTTGTCTGTATCACCATACAGACAAGGTTTAATTAGGTTTGTGAGCTTGTATGTTGCTCCACAAACGCCATAAAATAATCATTTGTTAACAACAACATCTTAACACCTTCTCCCACTTCTTGCTTTTAATTTTATTTTTCAATTATTTCGCTTTGATAATGTACAGGCGAGTTGATTATTCTTTTCTAAACAATATTTACAATGAGCTCATACGCACATACATATGTACATATATGTATTTATACAAGTTTATGGTCTTGCATATTTTGGCCCGCTTTTATGTAAACATATTTGTATACATACATTCTTCTGGGTGGGATTTTTGCTGCCTTCCTTGCCTTTTGGGCAAAAAATTGGCATTAAAATATTAGATTAGCATGTGGTATTGCAGCGATTGAATGATCTACAGTGTATTGTTTTGTCCTAATGATGGGCCTAAATACTTTCGGGGAAAGACGGTACAAACAATGACAGCTGGACCTCAGCCCGGCAAATTTTTTAAGAAAAAAATTTAAATTGAAAAATTTAATTACAAATTATTATAACAATTTAATTTTTATTCTCAGGATCGGATCAATCCCCAAATTGGGATTATTTTTACAATTTCTTTTTTCAATCTCGTATTTGGGACTTAAAAAAAAAAAAAAAAACAATATTTTAAATAAGAGTTTTGGGTTACAAAATAAAAACAAATTTAATTAAATAATTCTGAAATCATGCCACCCTACAGGAGATGATATAAAATACTAATTTCTCGTGCATACAAATCCGATTTTTCGGTATGCACCGTAAATTAAAGCGATTTCGGTTGAGAACGGCAGCAATTGCCTGGACAAATCTGGGCCCGTTTCTGGAAACCTGGTTATTGAAAGAACGGAAGTTTCATAAAAGTACTGTTGCTAGTGTATCGTTCCTGAAGTAATTTGGAAGAAGGCTGGAGGATTGACAGTATTTAGCCATATAATATCCGAGTCGATTCCAGTAACGTCGAGCCAACTTTTATCAGAATCGTCGGAATTTACAAACTTTTCGCTAACATTTCAAGTTTTTGATTCATTTGATACTAATTATGAAGGCAAATGTGGGTGTGTAATTATGAGTTATTTGAGTTGAATAAATTGTTCGGTCAAATTATTTAAAGGAGTACACTTACTTATTTTAAAACTCAGGCAATAGGTAGTCGCCGATGAGCACATCATATGCTACAAGCGATGAACATGGTTATTCTGAAATTGTAGCGATAAGAAAGTGCATGTTAATTAAAATTGTAGAATTTATGTGTTGAAAGTTAGAAGTGAGGCGAAAGAGTAAGTAGCTGTATATGTTTAAGGACAAGCATTTATTAATAATCTTTTAATAAATTAATCTTAAAGTTATTTAAATAGACAAATCCAAAGGGAGAAACGCATTGTCTGCTTATCTATCTTCATATGCATGGGAGAGCAAGGCATGCTTTGAACTCATCCCCTTGCAGTGCACAGCTGACTTGCTGTGCGGCGTCGCATCGTGCTGTCTCGGGCACAGTCAGCAATATAGAGACGCGCAAGGTGGTGATGTGTGGTGTTGTGCAAAAAATAAGAACACATTTTAAATTTAGTACATGATGAGGCTATTTAACCGCACAATCACTGCTACGTAAATAGGCAGCTGCTCGCTTTAGCAAAAGGCGCACAGATGAACATACAAGTACAAATAATTAAGAGCCAAACTTTTAAGATATCTGAATGCTCATATGCCCCTTCTAGCGCTGCCACGCTCCTTCACTTGATAAATATTTACGAAAATGAAGCAGTCCAACCATGAAGAACGCAGGTGGCCCACTGACAGCACGAAAATAACAGCAACTATGGCGCCACCCTTCACTCTAAGTTGTGTTTTCTGCTTACCATATGCATGTTTCACTATTAACTCCCATTGGAGTATTAGTCAATAGCAGCCTTATGATGCATTTACTCACACTTCATACACCGACACACTGCAAGCAGAAAATATGCACATGGTTTATTATTTGTGGTATTTATATTACAGGTAGTGGCTTGTCGATCTTTATATAGGCTAATTAGGCCCCTTTAACTGCAACTGCTCAGAACCCCTCACATCCACAACACATTGTCTTCACGACCTCTACCCATTGCAGTAAATCGGTATATGGCAGCAATTATATCGTACCTTTTAATACAGCTTGCCATTTCAGCAGCTATGTGTATTAGTATCACCTCAATTAGATGAAATTATCGGCAACATGCAGAAAAAATAACTATACAATTAGAACAATTCGCTTCCGTGCAGTTTAACAACAAAAAATGTAAACAATTTTTCTCTTCCTCACTTAATAACAACACCGCCACGAACTCCAGAACTTAACGCAAAACACACAACGTACGACTTCCGCGCGGATTTCGGCCAAAACAGGCCACTAATTCAATAAGAAATACGTTGATTAAAAGAGAAAAATTAAAATTTTCGTATTAGAAAATTACTGAAATCGAATTAACAACTTTGAAAGGCGATTATTGATTTCGTTTGATAGTTGACAGCTGAGCAATGTTGACATTTGGAAAAAGAACTTCAGCGCCAGTGTTGGTAAATGTTTTTTTTTAGTATAAATATTTTAGGCGAATTTAAGTGGTTAAAGGTGTTCTTTCTAAGACTAAATTTATTAAGAACCGAAAAATTAAACAAAAAACTAATACACAGTATAACGAAAAAGAGATGTCCAAAATGTATTACTATCCTTCGGCACATAAGTTGTTTTTATTATTTCATTTGACGGCGACATCTGGCGTATCCGGTTTGTATATTCGCTTTTCGTGCTACCAGCTAAATTTATGATTGCTGTAAGTTTAAGCGTGTTCTAGGGTTATAAAATTAGGTGTAGTCAGTACATTAAGAGATTACAATTTCAAATAATTTATTTGCCAGTAAATTATTTTATTTTAGCAGAGTAAAATCATAGCCTCATTTAATAATATTTTGACTTGACGTAAACTAAAAAAAACTAAGAATTTTTAATTGTTAGTTGATTACGTTGACCCAGTTCCGACCGAAGCTACATCTGCATCAATCGAACAAACAAAATTAGGTTTATTAATGGATAACACCGGTCAAAAGTATTTTCTTTTTATGTAAGCGTTTTATTGAATATTTTCTGGTTATATACGCAAATGAATATGGGAAAGGATGATAATAAATCAAAAATATTTGCATTTTAAGCAATTAGAGCGGTTTGACCAGTTTCGCGTGATCGCATGCAGTGAAACGCAGACGAGGAAACTTCGGACATGCCAGAACACTACACTGCGGACTATAACGGATGCCTCTAGATGTGTCCTATCGAACATAGAGACAATGAGGCCCGTAGGCCACCAGTTAAAGAGCACAATAAGCTTCTCTCCCAACAATTTCTGCTGAGATGTTTTCGTAGAAACCATCCCTGCAGTCACCTGCTTGAAGCGGAAGCGCCTAATAGGAGCATCAACAGGTCATTCCTTAACCACGTCGACGACATAAGCCAGAACGCCGACTATACTTTAGGCACAATTAACTACCGCCGTTCACAGTGAAGCCATAAACACCTTCACCGACTCCCTCTCAGTGAATGGCATTCTTAGAGTCAAACCACCACACACTGCAGACGACGAGCTCGAGTTGTCGCGAGAATCCAGAATGACCGTTGCCTAACCTTGTTCTGGATATTGCAGCAGGTTAAGCTCCTACTTATCCAGATTCGACCCCGATATACCAAATATATGTACTATATGTCCAGCATATAACGAGTCCCCAAATGAGTCTTAGCACCTCTTTGCATGCCCTGCTAATCCTACACATCTGATACCCCTCTCCCTATGGTTCGCTCCAGACAAAACACCGTGTTTCCTGGGCCCACCGTTGAATGACCTCGATGACAACTTATCTGGACCTTGCTACCTTAACGAGGACTAGATAACCGTTAACCAACTATAACATTTGACTTTTTTTTGATTTTCCCGGCCATAATCTTCGAAAACCACGTTTTATCAACTCTTCAGACTTCAATGATTTAATAAAAAAAATAAAAAAAAACACAAAATTATTGGTATCGCAATTAAAACAATGGAATTTACAGAATTCTGATTTTCGAATATCCCATCAAAGAAAACGACTTGAAAAATTTTCTTGTTTGGTGCTTTTTCATTGACAGCTCAACAAAAAGCCTAAAAACTGTTTAACTACACAATGGGAACAAATTTCCATCTATTCCATTGGCACAATGGTATATCTCAAAGATAATTACGACAGTATTAAAAGGCTACTAATGACAGTTAAATATATGGAAACTTATTTGAGATGGCAATATGGTGTGTTTTTTGACTGGTATGCAAGGTAGGTGAGTACTAAATACTCCTATTATTTTTGATTGGTGGATACTATAAATGATGCTGCTCACAACCGGAAAGTAAATGGGATGCAATTATCGATGCTAAAACTATATTA
This sequence comes from Bactrocera zonata, assembly GCA_037783105.1. Classification (NCBI taxonomy): domain Eukaryota; kingdom Metazoa; phylum Arthropoda; class Insecta; order Diptera; family Tephritidae; genus Bactrocera; species Bactrocera zonata. Next base: position 199,401 of record JBAWJQ010006374.1, read on the forward strand.
AATGCATATTAGATACAGTCTTTTACCATTTGTGAAGGCTCTTAATCATAAATCACAAGCTTTCAAATATCAAAAGAATTTTTTTCTAAAAACTGGAATTTTTGCAAGAATATCTCAAATAAAAAAATTACAGATTGTGACATTTTCCCGAAGTTACTTCGCAATGCTGAGAAAAAAACATGGAACAGTTTTAGAGTAGTCGTTACCAAGGGGGTATACTGAAAGCACGTTTGAATAAATGAATAATTAAATGAATAATCGGTATATTTTAATGAAGTATTTTTATGCTGTTGTTAACTCGGCTATAATCACGTAAGCGGTGTCTACGCCAATGAAGAAGAAGAAGAAGTAGTGAAATGTGTGAAACCCCTTCGGACGCTCGTTTGTTCGTGTCCTACCATGAAAGTCTCTCGTTTTTCAACCTAATATTAGAAAGGCAATTGAAAATCGAAATTGTGAATTTTGTGATTAATTAAAAATTTGATTTGCCTTGTTAAAAATCGAAATTTTAGTTTTTATCGAGTACGATTGGGATCCAAAATTGAATATTAAAAATCAAATATTTTAGTTTTGAATTTAATAATAAAAATTGAAATTGTAATTATTAATACTGTGGTGTATTCCAGGCTGAGGTCGCAGCCACCAAGGTAGCAGCTGATTTGCTGCTACGGAGTGCATCCACCTTCGGAGAAGTGACTATTCACTCAGATAGTAGAGCGGCTATATTAGCCTTGAACTCATTCGCAGTGCGTTCAGGGTTGGTCGAAGAATGTCTAACGTCGCTAGAGTTTTTGTGATTAGACAGGTGTGGGTGCCGGGTCATAGCGGAATTGCAGGCAATTGCAAAGCTGATGAGTTAGCAAGGAAAGGTACCCTAGAATCATTATCGGTAGAATGGGAACGGATCGGAGCTCCTGTTTCTTCTTGTGGTCTACTACTAGATAGCTGGACCACGGGGATGGTCGTCCAACGCTGGGCGAGCATCGGCACTTGTGCGGTTGCAAAAGCCTTCTGCCCCAGGATAGATCGCAGGAGATCTAATGATCTCTTAGTCCTCAGTAAGGCTAACCTCTCACTGTAAGTGGGTCTTTTAACAGGCCACTGTCCTATTGGCTTACATGCGGTAAGAATGGGTATCTTACCGGATGCCGACTGCAGAGGCTGTTTGGAAGAAGATGCGATAGAAACAAGCCAGCACTTCCTGCTTGGGAGGTCAAGACTCAGACACTTGGGGACGCATACCTTTAGACACCCCACCGAACTGGCGGGTGTTGAAGTTAAGCGTCTGTGTAACTATGTATTGGCTACAAAGCGCTTCGCCAATCTGTAAGTCTGAACACGGGAGTTCCTTTTCAATGGCATCACAAAGGACTAATTGTTAGTCTACGTGAGATCCTTGATCAGCCATCTTACCTAACCTAACCTAACCTATTAATCCGGTTCCTCTTGAATTTTAATTGAGAAAATATTTTTGAATTTAATATTAATTTAATCGAAAAAGAATATAACGGAAAGATTTACATATTTCTAACTGAAACACCTACTAAATATAAATAAGACAAAATTAGATTACCCTGTTGGTATTTTATTTAAAACAGCCTTTGGAGAAGATAAAACAGGATGCAAATGCGAGGTTTCCTCTTTAAGCTTGGGTTTAATTTCTGTTTTCAATCCAGTATTTGGATTTTTTTAAATTTTGGGATTATATTTTTAATCCGGCAACATGTTGCTATAGAGTGTAAAAGTTTTGTTCACCTAACGGTTCTATGTATCACCTAAAACTACTCGAAATAGTTATAAGGTTATATTATATATGTACATACATACATATACATATATAAAAAATGAGGGTGAAGAGACGAATTGAAATTCAGGTGACTGTCTGCCTGTCCGTCCGTGCAACTTAAGTTAAAATTAGATATCTTGTAGAAACTTGATATGTGGGTTCCTTAGCACAAAACAAAGTAAGAGTTCTTATATGGGCATAATCGAACCACTGCCACGCCCACAAAATGCTATTAACCGAAAACCTAAAAAGTGTCTTAACTAAGCAATAAAGATATAAAACTCTAGTGTGAAATCCACAATTCTACTACCAGAGAAAATACTCGAATTACTTATGAAAATCGCATAAATTAACTGCGCACTACACAAACGAGCATTGCTGATTTATTTAAAATTGCAATGAAATATGTAAAACTACGCAATTGCATTGTCCTCAAAGAAATCTAAATTTAGACTGATATTGTTATTGTACAACATAAGAATTCCCTAAACGCTCATTTGCTCTCGCCAATCGCGAATTATCAGCGAAATGTCGGTGACAGTCACGGCTGGCGGAACAGCCTTAAATGCCGCTATTGTGGGTGGATGCAGCGGCTGACTGATTACCCACTAGCACATTGCCGCACAGTCCACACTTCGAACATCGCAGACGCAAATGAAAGCGGACTTTGGATAAACGATGCGGGGCGGAAGTCGGCTGCGGAGACGGCATGCCGCATAACGCCATGGCGCGTTGATAACAAAATTAGAATAGCCTTAAAAGTTGACGCCTCACATATGAGAACCAGATAAAAGAGGAAAATACTAAGTACAATAATATAACAACAACAATGTGGATAACAACATAAATAGTACAACAACAAAGGGATTAGTAAATCTCAACAACAAATCTGACAAATCTCTCTATTAAATTGAAGCTAAAATCTGTGAATGAGAACACAGCTTTTTGCTCGCGTTTTGAAACGTTTACGGTAATTCACTTGATTTTAAATACTGGATATCAGAGGAGAAGAGCTGAGCTTTGCACCTACATAACTACTTTACATTACGTCAGCAGAATTGAAAATATAATATATGCAGAATATTTTCTATATTTTTAGCAATCCAATTAGGGCAAATAGTTTTCCTGAAACCAAATGTGAGGAACAACTTTCTCACTTTTTTGATGCCAGGAGATATTTCGTCTTGCCAGACCCATTTGCTTTGCTTCCTTATCCATCCAGTAGAAAGCAGAACTAACGGCACGGTTTTTATAGCCAATGATATCGATGTCATCGGTGTACGCCAGCAGTTGTGCACTCTCTTCGAAGATTGTGCTTTCTCTGTTCATCTCTGCAGCTCGAATTATTTTATCCTGCCGTAGATTGAAAAAGTCGCACGATAGGCTCGAAGAGCTCCTCCAATATCCTGACGGAATTAGTATTGCTCAACGTCAGCTTACACTGTCGGATTAGTTTTGCGGGGATGCCAAATTCAGACATAGCGGCATGAAGACAGCTCCTTTTCATGTTGTCAAAAGCAGCTTTAAAAGCTACATTACAAAGATCCATGAAGACCATCTCTTGTGTCCATCATGGGGCATTAAAAAACATTCTCCTATTTAAATCTGGTATGTGTTTCTTTGGGAAAAAGTATGTAGATAAGTTCATTTCAACTCTCTGAGTACTGAAAAGTGGAAGCCATAAATCTGGGCGAAATTGAGTAAAGTTGCTTCAGTAAGGCGCTTTGTAAGTATGGAAAACTCAGAGTCAAAGAGAAAAATATAGTTGGAAATATTCGCTTCGAGTTGCCAGCCGGCAAATGGAAAGATTCAATTATACATAAGTAACAGTCGACGAAGACAAGGCATTCTCATCTCCAAAATCCTTTATTCAAAGGCGAATTACTAGCCAAAAAATCAGCTAGTCAAACAATTTTTAACCAAAATCGAAAATAATGATGAAAAGCCAATTTGATTACAGAAAACTATGGTACCCAGTCTGCAAGAATTTTGAAATGGAAGAAATCTGTAGCGCAGCTGAATGCGCTATGAAAACTGTTTCAATGAGAAAATGGAAGAAACCAATCGAGAGAGGCGGTCGTCGACAAAAATGTAGTAAAATTTAGCACCAAAAAATATGGATCAAAATGTTATTTTTTAACAAATTAATAATTGAATTTTATGTAGTGTTTTTGTTGTGAATTTATGATTTTACGTTTTTTTCTTAAGTTTTCGTATTATATTCTCATTTCAAACTGAACTTTATTAGAATTCTGTTAGTGCAACAACTTTGATCAACGGAATCGCCGGTATTTTAAGCGGTGGCTTGTAGGCCACGCCACAGGCCCACGACGCGAGATAATGCCATGTTTCCTTTAATAAGTTGTTTGTTTTGTTGACTATATGGAACCAGAGATCGACTGCATCAATATCCTCCAATTCAAACACGAAAAAGTCATTAATCATGGATCTATGGCGTGCCGCATATTATATTGTACCCGGCTTAATTTATGAAAAAATATGAACCAATGATTCCCTTTGCCTTCACCAAACAGTGAGTTTTAAAGAATGTAACGTCATCTCACAATGACTTGGAATAAGCATCACTCCAAATGCGACAATTTAGTATGTTAACGTACCCATTGAACCAAAGGTTAGGTTCAAGGCTGAACCAAATTTGTTTGTGAAAATCGGGATCGGTGGCACAATGGTCATTTAGCTGCGATTCTTGCAAGAGTTGGATTCTGTAAGCCCGCTAATCATGAGCCTTCCACAAAATCTTCCAATTGCAACGTACGATGACGGATGGACTTAATTCGGGTTCTCTTCGATACTCTGCTCTATAACAGCAATTCCGTCTTCATCTCTGACGATGCACTAGAGTAAACATGTTGCGAAACCGATCCATGGTTAGGGGACATCCATAAATTACGTCACACGAATTTAAGGACTTTTTAACCCCTCCCCCGTCCTTGTCACAAGTTGTCACATTTTGAACTCCCCTCCCCCTGTCATGACGTCACACGTTTTCCAATTTTATGGATTTATCAAAAAATAAAAAAAACAGGCTATTCTATATATTCTCTATATTCTTATATTTATTGAATAATGTTCAATAAAATCAACATTTAGTTAAACATTAAAGTACAGAGACAACGAATGACTAGTCAAGAAATAATAGATACCTAATTATTCTAATTAAAAATTCAGAACTTAATCATCTTTTGTCCATGGACTTTTGACCCACTCCTTTATATCATTTATTACTGGTAAATTAGGCATTTCATTTTCGTTCTGAATTTGGATGCCAGGAATATTTTTCGTATCAACATCGTCTTCTTCCATCCATAAAACATCGTCATCATTTATTAAACAGAGAATCTCTCGGGCACTTCTAGCTGCAATTCTTTGCGGACGAATTTTCGCAATAGGTACCAGCTCTTGCTTTTTATGTGATTGTTTGTGTTGATTGGTGGCTTTATATGAAGAAAAATATAAGCCACAATGCTACACGATCTTTTAAATAAGTATGACTCGACACTAGGGCAATAACTATCATATGGAACTTGTTTCAGATGGGATGATGCTTGGAGATTTAAACAGAGCGGGAAACGGTATTGCCCTAACGGACTACACTGAACCGTTACCTTGACAGCTCTTTCCTGGGGCGACGACATTATAACGCGAGAGATAATTTTGTAACTTTAATTAAAATTACAATATAAAATAAAATAAAGTACGATTCGGTGAAGAGCCCCAATGTTTACAAATTTATTGTAACGAACCCTGGACACGGCGAGTATACCTCAGCAAGTTATACTTGTAAGAAGTAGGGGCAGTAAAAAGCTCCGTTACAACTTAAGTATTAAAAAACAAAGATTGTGTTTATAAAGGTTTAATATTTTTTTGTTTACCTATAAATTTCACGTTTGTACATTAAAAATTTTGAAATGTGATGTCACAAAGCTTTTGACCCCCCTGCCCCTTGTCACACAATGTCACTTCTGAATGATAGGGATTAGTTTGATAAGTTCAATATTACTAAATATATATGTATATACATATATACATATATATATATATATATGTATATGCATTGTATGTATATACATATGTATGCATGTATTTACATTAGGTTGTCAAAAAAGTCTTGCGATATTTTCGCTAGTTGGCGCTGAAAGCGCGTATTTCTAGTTTTATTCGTCGCATCGGGTCATGCTATACCTTTTTGGAAAGCTTATTTCACGCGCTAACACGTGTTTGATTGATTGTCGTTTCTTTTAAGTCGTTCGTGAGTTATAGCGTCACAAACATGGAGCAAAATAAAGAAAAAATACGGCATATTTCACAGTACTACTACGATAAAGGCAAAAATGCATCTCAAGCCGCCAATAAAATTTGTGTAGTTTATGGACCCGATACAGTTTCCATTTCCACCGCACAACGATGGTTTCAACGTTTTCGTTCTGGTGTAGAGGTGGTCGAAGATGCCCCACGCTCCGGAAGGCCTGTCGTCGAAAATTGCGATAAAATCGCTGAATTGGTCGAAAGAGACCGGCATAGTAGCAGCCGTAGCATCGGTCAAGAGGTCGGCATGAGTCATCAAAAATTCATTTCAATTTCAATAAAAAGAAAAATTCAATAAAAATACCGCAAGACTTTATTGACAACCTAATATTTGTATGTTTCTAAGTCTGTTCATATGTTTAGTAATTTTTTAGCAAGCTTAGAGCTCGCATGCCGCGAAATAATCAAACACTTCTCAATGGCCCAGTGACGCTGCGACGTCAAGATGCTGAAATGGACGACACGGTCGTGTTAAACTGTGTAAATTTTATTGTTGTAAAGTGTACATTATTTCATACAAGCACTCAAAAAACTTACATACACTCGTTATTACCAGTATTTACATATATACACATACATACATATGTACATACCGAACATGTGGATATGCTTTTGCGAACACATTCAGCCAAACTTGTAGAAATTTCTTCGTTGTTGTTGTTGTACCAGTCGGTGCCAGTGTCAGCACGACAATGAGTTCCAATGAGCGCAACTAACTTTAAATACATATATTTTCATGCGATTTACTCGTACCCACTGCCCGCCCTCTTTCCTCTTCTCCACATGGTGCACAGCGCCAGCCACACAAATGCATTCGTAGTATTCGTTAAGCTCGCTGTCGTTATTGTTGTTGTTGTTGTTGGCAGTGTGACAGCGATTGCATGATATTCATTTTTCCGCGATGTGTTATTGTTGCCATTGTTGTTGCATTACCGTTTAGCTAGTTACTGTGATTGCTGTTCACTTTCAGGTTGCAAACAGCGAGAGAGGAGCATAAGGAGGATACGCTTCATACATACATACATACAGTACGAGCATATATGTATGCACAGCTGCTGTACATAAGTTTGTGTGAACACTCTTAGAAACGAGGTAACTAAATTAAAATGAAAAGCTTGAAATTATTTTCGGTTTCTTTGGGCTAATAAAAATGTACTTAACAGACTTTACACACAAACATACATACATACTTATGTATTTATTATAAATTGCTGTAAGTGAGATTAAGTTAGATAACTGCTATTATTGTGGTTGATGATTTCATATTGATGCTTTGCTTATTGTCATAAATATGACATTATTGACATTGTTTTGATTTGCGCTCAGATAAAATAAATTTATTTACGCATTGAGTCTAAACTACTTAGCCCGGCCAAAAGGTCTGGCCGATATAAAAAGGAAATTATAACAAATTCTTTAACAAAGTTAATTATATTTGATAAATATATATTTATATATAAAAATATACTAAATAAGCGATTTACAAAAATTTTATTTCAAATGGTCACCCTTTGCTTTCACACAATTACTCCAACGATAGTAGCACGCATAGTTATTGACGGCGCTGCTCGAACCAAAGGTTTTTGAGACTTTCCAAATTTCTGTGGGACATGTCGATGGTCATATTATTGTATACTATATATGATATAGTATATGGAAGCACTGCTGAGTGATTTTTGCCTTTGGGGATAGATTTTTACTAGATATTTTCCATTGAAAAGAGTATTGATTAACTGCTTTGGCGCATCTTCTACCATTCCCTAGAGGCACACTTTTGCCCCAGTTTTAACGCTTCTTACGAAGAAATGAAGAGGTGTAACCCCTTTACAGTAGACTCACCATTACCAATCCGATGCGTTCAAGCAGCATTTCTAAAATGCAAAATCATCTTTGAACGTCTCTTGACCTCAGTTCATATCGCACTCAATTTCCTTTCTTTTAAATGTATCCGGCTGTTTTAAAACGAAAGGGCTGTTTGAAAACGACCGAATATAGCTACATATACATATATAGCCAATAGAACCTAATTCTTATAAATATATTGACACTTGATTTCTGTAAGCTCGCAGCTGAAGTGATAGTTTAGCAAATTAGATTTACACTTCAGGAGAGATTGACTTCCTCGATATCTGCATAGGAGCTGAAAATGCATACTGAACTCTTTTACAATGCTAAAGAAGTTAAAAGAACCTATGGGTCTAAAGTAGAAAATATATGTATGTATGTATATACGGCCAGCATCCAACTATCTTACATCCCAAGAAGCTGGAAAAGAACCAAAGTGGTGTTCCTTTATAACCTGGGAACACAAACAAGTTACGTAAGGAGAGGCACTTCTTAAGGAGCTGTCTTGTCCCTTCATTCATTGGTGGTGGCGCTGAATAGAATACTACTTAAGAAAAGGAAATGGAAAAGAGTTAAAGCAGACGACATACAGGATTTGTCCGGAACGTAATAGGACTGAATACGGTAGAGGGCGTTCCTAGCTAACGAACGAGCGGCTGGTCAGTTATCTCCGAGCACTTGGAGAGTCAGGATAAACATTTTCAAGCGACGTGTTTCTGTGAGTAGTGCAAGCCGAACATGCGATTAAAATCTGTGTGAAACTCGGTAAATCTGCGACAGAGACGTTTGATATGATCAAGTAGGCTTACCTAGATGTTGCTTTAGCAAGAAGTGGTGTGTTTCAGTGGCTCCAGGCTTTTTTGGAGGGCCTGGAAGAGGTCGCTGATGAATGAGCAAATCCAAAGTGAAAACGATGCTCATTGTCTTCTTTGACATCAAAGGTATCGTCCACCATGAAGTTATTTCTCCTGAACGAACCGTCAACGTAAAATTTTACGTGGAAATTCAAACGAAGGGTCGCCGATTGGAGTTGCACCACGACAACCAGCTACCTAACCAAGGCCGTCACCCCAACGCTTCCGCAGCCGCCGTACAGCCTAGATGTGGCCCCACCGGACTTTGTTATTTCCTCGCCTAAAAAACCGATGAAAGGCATGTATTTTGAGACGACAAACCCTATAGTGTTGATTATTTCAGGGATGTTCCCTTCCGCAATCAATGAGATTATGGAAAGAACACTACGAAGGTCACACATATACATCAATTTAATCTTTCCTCACTTTGTGGTTCAACAAATTGGAAGATTCTTCTTCTTTCTTGGTGTAGACATCGCTTACGCGGTTATAGTCAAGTTTGCTACAGCGCACCGGTCGTTCTTCCATTTCGCTCTTTGGCGCCAATTGGAGATTCCAAGTGCAGCTAGGTCCTTCTCCACTTGGTCCTTCCAACGGAATGGAGGCCTTTCTCTTCCTCTACTTTCTTAAACAAAATATTGTTATTTCGATGTACAATAGGGCCGTCATTAGGATAATTCTGACATGCGAGGCACTGGTTTGCTATCCAGCTCCTGCATCAGCTCCCCATTAACACCTTTACTCGGAGAGTAGCAGAATGTTCTACAATGAGAATATAGGAGGTTGAAATAAGAAATATTATTTACATAGCGCCTTCCTGAACCAGTTGAACATAAGTAAATCAGATTATATTCCTCCAAGGTTAGATTTCAATAGCGTGAGTGCAATAGGGTGCGGGTGTATACTCCGATGACCTCGAAAACTTTTCTCTCTATCCGACTACCAAATTCAGCCAGCATCTTCCATGCGGAAGTACTATGTATAGAGAGGGCCTATGGTGATTTTTTGAAAAACTACGGATGGATACAGAAAGCAACCATATACCCAACACCACAGCACAGTTCGCGTTGTCGACGCCACTAATTAACTCCGGTGTAGTTAGCAATTGTAAAAAGCTTTTAAGCTCATTGGCGAGTCAACGCAAAACTAAGATCCTCTTTAGATGAATCCGAGGTAGAATTAATGCAATGTTCGCTGGGAACGATCAAAAGAGAGCTTTATACAGTGCAAATGGAAATCAATAACCTACTGCAAGCTTTCGAAGCAGAAATGGTCCAGGAATAGTATTTTTGAGCTTATATCAACTATAAGGGGTCACGGGACGTTTGGAGAACACACGCTAAAAATGAATCTGCCTTATAACAATATTTGCCCTAACTGTACGCTCTCTGTGACTGCCCAGCTCTAGCACAACTAAGACACAGAATATTTGGAACACATCAGGCGCCAGACTTTCTATGCTGTCCACAAAAAGTAAAAGTTTATAGAAGTCCGACGATAGTGCACCAAAATCGCGCATCCAGCGCTCCAATGCGGCCAAAGCGGCAGCACTAATACCTACCAACCTTCATAAAGTCTAAGGCTAATCAAAGGCCGATTAAGGAAACTAAACGGGCTTTCAGACCTAACAGAAAACTTTAGTATGTCTAGCCAAATATTTACATTTGCCATTGACATAACGAGAGGCGAACGCCCGTCATGACGAATTACGGGGGCAGTATGGGATGGTGCATTACCGTGGTGTAAAAACCAAGAATTATCTTTCCACAATTTCGGCCTTTTTAGGCGGATAGCGTTACGCAAATAAAGCATCGTTTCACACACTTCAACGCGACGCCTTTTTTCCAAAAAATTCAATGTTTTCGGTACCAGTCGAGATTTGACGCGCTTGAGGCCCAAAACATCCTTCAAAATGGTATTGGCTGAGCCTTTCGATATGCCAACTTCATCAGCGTTCAAAATATGTGTATAAAAATTGTGATAGTCGATAACTGAAGAACTTGTTCCAGTGTTACATACGGACGAACAAATAAAAATAATAATAAAATTATAAGGAATATCTTTCTAAATACAATGAATCGCATCCGCTTTTGTAGGATGATAAATAAAACCAAACTTTCGCTCTCTTTATTTGAAAGGTGTCCTATGTTTGCTAAAATCGTAACACCAATAGCTGGTATGGCAGCTCTTCAAGAAGTGAGGGATAAGAAAACAGGACAGATAAAATTGGGATCTGTCACATCTGGACTATTAAAAGCAGTGATTAAATTAAAACGGCATACAATAGAAGAGATACCCCGTCTTCGCACATTTTGAATGCACATTTTACCATAGGTACTAGAATCGCTAGCTTCTTTGGGATCTGCGAGATCCTTCCGGCCTAGAATAAAACATAGGAGATGTACTGACTACATGCTCTTAACAAAGTTCAACTTAACGCACTCGTAGGAGTTCTGGACATTGTCCAATAAGCATTCATGGTGTAAAGCTAAAATCCTGACGGACGCAAACTGTCATAGTTTTAGGGAAACCAAGTGCAATGCAAATATGCAGGCACTCTCTCCTACATTGTCCAGCCTTTGCAAGACTGAGGTTGGAACGTCTCGCCAGTCAACCACGAGCCAGAAGACGCAGCAGAAACTGAAATTAGCCCTCAACAGACTTATGAGGTTCTTATGATCAATTTTATAAGGGTTCAAGGTTGCGCAATGGCCCGGCGTTATAAGCTGTTCAAATGAGAGCCCCGGTAGGATCGACCTGTTAACCTAACTAGGATTGCAAGTCAGGCTATAATAAGAACAACAATGTCCTGATACTTCCCACAACTTAATATGTTGATAAAAGCTATTTTCAGCGCCAGATTATTGAAAATACTAAAATAGCAAATCAAATATACTATATGTAATTACAGCGATCGTAACTTGAATACGGATAATTGCTTTGTTTGTGGGAGCGCATGGAACTTTCCTCGCAGATAAGAGAATCACCATCGGAGCAACGAAGCAAGGAAAACATCAGCTGCAATCTTACACCCGTAAACAACATGAGTAAATGCAATGCAACAGCAACAACAGTAACGTGTCAGCAAAAGTGTTATCAATCACAGCAACAACACTGCGTGCAAAGTTAAGAAAGATAATCGACAGCTCGTTGGAGCACGCGCACTTAATGCCGCCATTAGCGACTCGGCATACAGGGTGCGTCTGCATTGAGCAGCCATTGAATGCCGTAATTCTATTGCTGTGTCCTGATTGCTTATTGCTCGTTCTTAATCTGCTTGCATTCACGTCACAGGAGTGGTTGCCATACCTGACTAACAGCCAGTTTGCCCAAAATATTGTTGATTTGCCGCAAAAACGTGATTTAGCCTCGGAACTGCACCTTCGCCCAAGTGCCAAAGTGTCACGTAAAGTTTGATATTTTTATGTTGAGTTTTCAGTTTTATTGTAATTCGCTTTGTCTTTCAATTACACACACACACACACACACACGCACGCGAGTACTTGTGTTTCTTTCACTTTTTATTACCCATCTACCTTTGTTCCTACAAAATGAGCTTGTTGTATTTTTTGCCAGCGTTTGTCGGCGAGGCAGTGAAATCAGTTGTTGCGTTGTTGCAGTGTGCAGCGCGGTCAGCGGTTAGCGGTTGTTGCTTTGGCTGTTGCTACGCCTGCATTTCGGAAAATACCAGCACGTCCGACCGCAGAAAATGCCGCAAGCTAAGCCCGAAGCTGATTTTGTTCCACAAATACAAATGTGTTTGCATGAAGACAAAGGTGTTGCGAAGCAAAAAGTATTCGAAACAAAGCCGGCATTTTCCCCCGCCTCCACCTTCCACCTTCGCGATCATTATTTTGTCTTAACACACGTAAATTTATCACCGACTCTAGATGCATGCCTTGTTCCTCTTTCCGCGCCTTGTTTTGAATGCTCTTGTGCATTGCATTTCTTGGCTTGTGTGCCTACTTTGGTATTTGACAAATTTTTAAGGTTTTATTGACCCGAAAGGTTGCCAATGAGCGAGTGTGCATTTCGTGTTTTGGTTTCTTCAGCAAGTTTTGATTTATTTGATTGGGTTATAAGAGCAGTGGCGGTAGACAAAGATACAATAATTGATATTAAGAGAGAAGTATTGAGAAATAGATTCAAACAAAATTGAGGATTACCTGTTTAATATATTTTTAGCTAATGGCAACAGCCACAGTTATTACATACATATGTATGTATGCATATTTTTCAGCAGCAGGCCTTTGTCGTTTTACTTTTTTAAATTTTTAGTTCAAACTGATCGATGAGAAAACAACGCAATAACCTAAAAAAAACGCCGACGTCTAAGAATTGCGCATGGGCGACTTCATCTAGCCTTGTGTTGGATATAATGCGGTCCATCTTCGTATTGGTTCAGCGCTTGGTCGACTGCTTCGAACTACATACACTCATAATTACAATGCCGCGTCGCTTGCAACGATCGAAAACCCGGTAGTGAGTCAGTCAATTGGTCGACTGGCCAGTGGTCGGCAGCCTTCGACTGCTGGCGGTTGACATCAAGTAGCTCTCGTTGCTACTGACGTCTTGCTTGTTCGGTCGATCTTACCATGTTTGTATATTTTCGCATTTTTATTTTCCGATTTTGTTTTTATTTGTTTGTGCCATTTTGATGTTATTAGAAGACAGGCGTACCGACAACGGTTCGTTGTTTGTTGTTGTCGGTACCGTCATCGGCCATATGCAGCTGTCTGTTATTTGTTATCGCACGACTGGAAACTGCTCGGCTTTTTTGGCTTTTATGGTTTGCCAAGCTTGTTCGTGCGCAACGAAACTGGGTCTGTTGTGATGAAATGTGGACAATTTGTTGCCATTGCTGACGCATTATCAGAAATTGTTATATTTTCAACTTGGCTACTTGTGACTGTTGGAAATTTCGCACAGAAGTGCTCGTTTGTTCACAAGCTATGCTAAATCACAGAACGGCTAGCTAGCCACCAGACGACAGGTACATAACTGCAGAGAAACACAATGCGGCAATGTGAGTAATCGCAGTCTACCGGCGGGTTCTTTGGCAAACCAGTCAGCTGAGCACTTACAAACCAGTCAAGAGGCCGATCGAGCCATCACTCAACTTGTCGAGATCTACAACAACGTTAAATATGTTTGATATATTTTAAAATCAAATAAATAACAGTTGCGCCAGTTATTTGAGCAAGTTTCTTAGAAGCTGCGGTTCGTTGACGATCTACGCGCAATGACGGGGGTTTTAGACTGACTTCAATATTTTCTAATTATCTAAAAAGGACATAATAGATATGCTATGATTAAATTCGTTAAAGTTGTTTGTGAGGTATGAAATTTCTCTTAGAAGTTCGACAATTCCCGACTCCATTGCACAATTCATCAACCGATCCATTCTTTATAGGTATATTTTTATATCTCTTTTAGCGTTATTTCTTAGTAATTTGAAGGGATTTCACTAGCTGACAGGATTGGAGGTGGTTACATCCCATACGCTGGGTTTGGGACCCGGCATGTAAAAAACGTTCCAAATGAAAACGAAACAACCGCCTCGAAAGAGAAACCCCCTTTTGATGACGACCATGTCAAACTTAATAAGGATAACGATTTAAGGGCATGCACCTGGAATGTGCGGTCCCTTAATTGGGAAGGTGCCACTACCCAGTTGGTTGATGTTCTCGTGAGAGTAAAAGCTGACATTACCGCCGTCCAAAGTGATGGGTGGGACGAGAACTGGTTAGAGTAGGTCGTTGCGGATTTTACTACAACGGCAGTACAAATCATGTGTTGGATTTGTGGTGGCTCCAATCTAGCCACAATCCTCATCAAAGCGAAGTTTTTCAACATACCGCTGCTTTGCGCTCACGCCCCGATGGAAGAGAAGGACGATATTACCAAAGATGTCTTATATGAGCGCTTAGAGTGCACCTGGTTATCTGTAGTCCTAGATTCCAGCACAAGTAAACTCATCGAACTACTTGGCTGTCTATGAATAGAAAATTTTGGAATCAGATCAATCATGTTATGATAGATGAATGACATGAATCCAGGGTTCTTGCGTTCGCCCCTAAGGGACAAGACGATATATCTCTTGTCATCAAACAAACAGTAGTCTCATACGCGACTGGGCTCGCACGTCACTGTTGACAGTCGTGGATAATTTCGTCTATTTTGGAACCAGCAATAATATCAGCTACGAAATCCAACGTAGAGTCACTCTCACTACAAGTCCCTCATTATTAAGGTCTGCATCTGATGAGTCGGCCTTAGGAGAGTTCGAGAGAAAGATTTTGCAGAAGATTTACGGTCCTTTGGACCTGTACGAGATATAGCGACTATAACACAGTTCAGCGAATCAAGAGACAGCGGCTGCGCTGGCTAGGTCGGTTTGTCCGGATAGAAGAGAACACTACAGTTGTGTTGATTTTCGATTCATAGGTAGAAGGAAAACCTCCACTCCGTTGGAGAGATTACATGGAGAAGGACCTGGCTGGTCCTGGCATCTCAAATTGACGCCAAATAACGAAAAGTAGAAACGGCTGGCGCGCTGTTGTTAATAGCCGAGTAAGCGGTAAAGAAAATGAAAAGTCTCATTTAAAGTTCTGTCGACCTTATTCAATAAAATAATTTTTATCACATTTTCTTTATACCGATATATAACCAAGCTTCCTTCTATTTAACATTTTACATTGATTGTTGATGGTGGTGGAAGATACAAAGTTTGGTGCAAAAGAAAGACTGAGGGTGATTCGAAGAGCTTAGTACTAACTGTAAATCATGATGGCAGCAGCGTAATGATTTGAAGAGCTGTTGCGGCGGCCTCTGCTGTTGGAGATACCTTTATTGGGAGTAAGTTGGTTCGTTCTTCTTCTTCTTAATTGCCGTTGACACCGCTTACGCGATTATAGCCGAGTTAAAAACAGTGCGCCAGTCGTTACTTCTTTTCGCTACGTGGCGCCATCAGAATATTCCAAGCGAAGCCAGGTCTTCTCCACTTGGTCCTTCCAACGGAGTGGAGGTCTTCCTCTTCCTCTGCTTCCCCGGCGGGTACTGCGTCGAATACTTTCAGAGCTGGAGTGTTTTCGTCCATCCTGGCAACATGAACTAGCCAGCACATGACTCCATCCTTGGATCGTTACAAACAGAAATTCCTCTTGGAACATAAATTGGAAGTATAATATTTAAACTAGATAACGATCCAAAAGATAGTCTTCAAATTATTAAGTATTATCTGCTTTATTACTGCCCCAGATAATGAACCTTCGAGGTATACTATATATTTAAACATGTCTAGAAAATTTTGAAGCCAAGCATTAGAAAAAACATACTTAAACCGCTATTATACCCCAAGAATTCATATATTAATGCAAGCTTGGAACACCAGTACGTTTGCATAGTTGACAAATTTAGTAGAATCGATGCCAAGACGCCTTCATAAGGTTATACAAGATTGTAGATGCCAACGGTGGCCAAACTAATTCCTAAAATGCAATAATAACTAGAATAAAGTTAAGTCTTTCTTCCCTATGTGGACTTTTGTCGAAGAAATTGTTCAGTTTTTTTCCATAAATTTGTTGTTTTATGTTAAAAAATATTTTGTTATAGTTTGTTGTGTTTAGAAAGAAGATAAGAATAAAACTGTATCAAAACTTTAAGGTTATGTACTTTATGAACTAAAAAACAGGGGTGTACTCATATGCAGGCTTTTGTCCACCACTGTAAGAGTATATAGAAAATTGTTGTGTCTTTCCAATACGCAAGACTACTTCTTGGTAGTAAATTCATCCTTTTTAAATAGATTTTAATAAGCCCGGAGCATTTTACAGAAATGTCGAATGAAAACTTAAGCAAAATGGGTTGCGAATTACAGAGGAGAACAAAATATTTTCCGCCTTGCCACCATTAAGTCCATTTGATAGCTGGGAACTGCGTAATTCCTTGAGGGTGTACAGTTCTGAAACATCAGCTCTCTAATCAGCTGGAGCGACATAATTGTAATTGTTTTGGTTGTTGCTGGTTGCCAATAATTGGAGCCGCTTATCAGCGTTGTGCCTTGCACGAATGTCGGTGAGCACTTTTTTGGGGGCGTCATGACGGCGTTCAAGCGTTTCATGTACAGCTACATACATACATATGTAAGAGTGGCGTTTTTGTTGTTGACGACGCTTGACAAAATATGAGCATATGTGCCTTTGATACACATATTTCCATCCATAAAGCACAAGCTTCCACATCCACTAACGTATGTACATATGTGTGTGTATGTAAGCAAAAATGTGTGTTTGTTTGCTTGTAGCTCTGCATTTACGTAGTTAGCAAATTGTTTCTATATTTTTATTATTTTTTCTTTCTCCTCAGCTTACACCTTCGCTCCGCCACTGAGCTTTGTTGTTGGCCGCCCCTTTCTCTTTTCTCACAACCGCTCTAATGTGTATATTTTACAAATAACAAGATCCAAGTGACTACAGCGCTATGCGTCTAATGCTCATCCAGGCGAACTATGGTATACACCTCGAAGACGTACACACATACACACATACCTATGTATAATTGCGGCGCTTAATGCAAGCGAAGTGAGATCAGCTGTGCTGGGGAGCTGAGCGGATCGCTGACTGCCCAGCAAACGATTGCTCAGTTGTTATTGCAGCCTTGCATTCATATCAAGTGCCTAAGGCATGTATCAAACCCCATGAACACTCGCGTTGACAGAGTTCTCTTATCGTCGAAACCAAACAAAACGACGAAAAACACTGCGGAAAAACAACATCATCTCTAAATTATCAACAAATAGCCAAGTTGCTCCCCAGCGCTGACGTATGTGGTAAGTTAAGCGTTGGGTTTGTTACTGCTAATTTAGCTAAGTAAAACGCTCTATCAAGCACAAGCTGTGGTGAGTATGGCATATAACGCGCTGGCTCAACCTGGTGCTGCTCGCCCGCATTGAAGCTCAATCGGTGAACGTCTTGTCTGGCCGTCGGTTCGTGCATTCGTCACCTTCGCTCTTTTTCGCCGCTGCTGCTTCGCTTATTTTCATAAAGCCATTCCAAACGATCCCATCTGCCGGCCCAAGACTCAGTCCGCAATTTAGTATTTGATCAAAGTGCTCCGAGTCTGGTTGCGCTTTTGCTCACACGTTGTCATTGCGGTCGCTATTTACTGTTACAGGGCTGTGGCATCCTTCGTGCGCGTTCAACGTCACTCGTCGACGCCATCGTTATCTGTGCTGACCTCCGTTTGCTCCATGCTGAGTCGTCTATCGGCTATTGAAAACTCGAAAACTCTGTTGTAGGCTAGTTGGTTTCCGTAGCGCTTGTGAAATAAAAACACGTAATTACTTCATAAAAAATAAACGCGGCGCAGAAATTCGTTATAAAAAACCGACTATCGTGTCGCACAAAATCGGTCGAAAACCAACAACTGGGAAAGTTAATTGATAGTGAAAAGCCTGTAGCTTCGTGCAAAGCTTTGGAAAATTCATACGGGCATAATTGTGGCCAGCGAAAAGGTGTGTATGCTACGCCATTTAATTGGCGAAATTAAAAAGCGATTCGATTCGTTTCAATTCACAACAGTTTTCCTCTAAACTGCGAAATTAGGAGCAAAAAATTGCAAAGTGAAAACTTAGAACGAAATTTACGTTTTTGATTCCAAAAACAGGTTTTGAGCCAATTTGCAATAAAACTGCGTCAGCCATGGCTAAAAACAGCTCGCACTGCCGAGTTTAATAAACAAAATACAAGACACACACACACACACAAACATGGGCGAATAGAAGTAAAATTCGCTGGAAGTTTTTGAAAAACCCCATAAATATAACAACAATAGCAAAAGCAACAAGGTCTGTAAGATCTTGTCGAAACAATGCAAAAAACCGTCAGCGCAGCGCTCACCCACCTCGCTCCGCTCGCAGCAAGAGCAATAAAGCGCTGTCAAAGCATCCGAAGAAACGTATTGGGCTCGTACGTAACACATATTTACATAGCGCTCGTGTATGTTTGTATGTATGCGCGTGTGTGTTTACGTGCTATATTTGCGATTGAACACCTAATAAAACAAGGCATATTTGTGTTATTGCAAATAAACCCCACAACAACACAAATACCACTTAAAAGGTTACGAATTGAACAGTAACAGTACTGGATATTTGATATTTAATTTGCGATTGCAAGCCTGTGCTGCACGAAAATCTCATTTATGAAAGCGCGATTAGTGGCTGCATGCACATATTTACATATCCATATATGTACATATGTATGTATGTACTTATGTCTGTGCTCACCTGTACGCTCAGAGAAAGGCTTTCATTGGGCAACGCTTTGTGAAAGACTTCCATTTTCTGTACGTTTTGTGGCTGAAATAATTGTTTTTTCTAAAAAATAATTTTAATTTGCGATTTAAGTGATTTAAGTGAAGAGAAAATCACAGCGATTGCAAAAATAAGTCAGAGGTTGCCAGATGTGAGCAGTCGAGAATATTCCAGCACTGCTATTAGTTTTTGAAATGTTTAAAGCAAGAGATTTGTGTGGGTGTTTTGCTATAGCATTATACATATATTTGAGCGGTTCACATTCATAATTTCAATTACGAACCGTTTCGTCAGCAGATGGAACCATCAAAGACACTATATTATAACGATGTGCTGAACTGAGTTAGTCACGTCCGTCTGTCTATATATCCGGAAATTTTGCACACGTCCTTTTCTTCCCAAGAAGCTGCTCATCGGACCAATACAGCATATAGCTGCCATACAAACTGAACTATCAACAAGTTCTTGTATGGAAACTTCTTTATTCCAAAGCGTATTTTAGTTTCGTTTTTTCCTGCTTAGTTCTTCCTCATGCATAGTTTATTAGAAGAGACTACACATTTGATGGTATACCGACAAAACGGACGCTTTGGTCGCCCCGATAAAGTGATGTTGTTAAATGAAATTTTTATTTCGAGCGGAATTAAGAAGCTCGGAATCATTTAACTGTAGCAATCAATAAAGCCGCAATAAAATCATGAGCCGATCGTATCCGAGGCTATTTTGTATATGTAAAAGAAATTAAAATCAAGTCCAATGTTTGCTCATTAGATGATGGTTACTGACCAATTTTCTGTCGACGGATCCTCGAAGCCTCTTTGCTTTACAAATTCGTTGAAAACGCTAATTTTTTGAAAAAAAATGACCCGGAGAAGTTGTCCTAGCAACAGGTACATATCCGTTTTCTTGCCTATAAATGACCATCTACAAAAATTCATACGAACGCCCTTGGACTAAATATGTGTATACAGAAAAACTGTATAATGGTCATCAAATAAGATCTGACTTTTGTTTCATTATATAATTCCAACTGTGTTCGGTATTTGATTTGTAACTATTCACTATAACCAATATAGAAGCAGTGAGCTTTATTTCCACAGTGCAAATCTTCTTGATAGATCACTTTCAGATTTTAAAACATCTCTGGCCCTTGACTCCGTCCTTTTTACTTCGTGGTTGATGGACGGAGTCGATAAAAAACATTTTTTGTCATTCGTCTTCCAAAAACTGTCTATTAAATCCTTAAATTTTATAATTTTTTTGAGATCCCTATAGTTGTATACTCGAAGATACTTTCAAGAGTTTCCACTCTCTATCGATATGGGCTCTGTGGTGGTCGTATGCATAAAAACGTATTCCTCCATTTTGGTTATTTTTAGTTCGATTTTATGATTTGGTAAAATGTGTATGGCAATTAAGTCCGGTAACGCTGTAATTTAACAAGTGAGCAAACCGAATGATTACTACAATAGTTATAGCTGCCGATGCTAGTGTATACCTCGGCTCATGGTCCGCCGCTAATGCTATCCAGTTTTTTGTTGTTACTGCATTGCTAGCATTATTGTTGTTTTTGTACGTACAAGTACTAGTTAGATGAGTCGATCGGTCGGTTGGTTGGTTTGCTGGCTCGTTGGTGAGCTGCTGAGCTGCGTCTGTTCGATCGGCTGAGAGTAGTTAATTTTCTTTATCTTTTGTTACTTATTTTCATTTATTACTTTTTGTCGACTTTGCTTTCGGGCTATGCATTCATGGTGGCTTTGTATATGTATGTATGTTTATGACAGCATGTGGAAAAGAGCTCTCTCCGCCGTCGATGGTGGATTATATGACCAGCGCTGGATGCCAGTCATCAGTGGGAGCTCAGCTTGGAATACAGTCACTGTCGTATGTCGTCGGTCGTTCGCTTATGTCGTTTATTATTTGTAGGTTTAGTTGAGTTTCAGTTCGCGACCATACGTGTGGTGAGTTAGACGTGTTCGTGCACTCCATTGTCGGTTTGAACCTGTAATTCGCACTACGCTTAATGCATTGAGCATTGTGTTTTACTGTTTTTATATTGTGTATTTTGCTGTTATTGTTGTTGCGTGAATCAAATGTCTGCAAGCTCACTACGGTGAGAATTATTTTTGCTGCGACGAGGGTGGTGTCTGCCTCAAGTGCACAGAGAAGGTGATTTCAAACTCATCTTTTAACCAAAAACTGACTTTTTAGTTTAGTTTTTAAAGCCAATATTCATTTTACTGGTGTCTAGCCTGTGGAAAATATGTATGTATGTATGTAACCAACCGCATTGTGAAAAAGGAAAAGCCAACTTGTCGTAAATGGCTGTGAAAAAATTGTGTAACAATAGAAAAGCTGCCTGTGTACAAACAAACATACATACATACATACATACAAATCTGTTTTGTGTGAAGTCAAATGCACATTTTTTTTGCCTAAAAACATCAGAACAGATTGCTATTTGCAGTGTGGTGAGTGCGTGTGTGTCCATTACTGTGCACATACATATGTACATACGTACATTTGTTGCTATTATGTGCGCTCAACAAGACCGTGAAACTCAGCTTCGTTCATCGCAACTGCCATAAGAGCCAACCAAATTCCATCTGTTGCTATTTTTGTTTTTGCAAATGACCACCTGTTGCTAAATCTACGACTGCGACACGCACATGCATATGTACCCCTATATGCATACAAAACTATGCTTGCACTACACACATACAACAATGTGTACATATAGGCGTGTTTCACGAGCGTCTCAGGCTTCCACATGAAATTGGCTGCCTAACTGACGAAGGAAATGGCTGCTACCTGCTGTCAGCCGATCGACGAGCAAATGCCAGACATTCTTTTTCCTAAACTCTTCATCGATGTGTATACATACATATGTATGTATGTATATGTGCATGCACTGCAACTACAACTACAAAAACTATAAACAAGCAACCATTGGAAAGTATGTATGGCTTGAAAATACACGAAGAAAGTCACAAAAACAAATCTATAACAACTACAGACCGACCGACCGACCCATAGAGAAATAAAAAATTACTAATCAGCGAAGAAAAAACCAAAGCGTTTAAAAAAGTAGAAATAAAAAAGTATGGAAAATAAAAACAGCTGCTCGCTCACTCCTCTATTATTACAGCAGCAAACATATTTTGTCGTTGTCGTAACGGCTTTGCTGCTGGAAGGTTAGGGAAGTTGGAAGGCGGCGAGCGTGGTGAATTTTAACCTGAAAATCCTGTTACCGCTAATTGAGTGGCCCAGCTTCCGCTCTGACTCGCCATCGCTGGTGGACAGGTCTAAGCGACAATTCATTAAAAATATTGGAAATGCCTACTTGCTCGTTCATACAAAAAATCTATATACGAAGTATTAAGTATGTAGTATATACTTATGTATGCAAGTACATTCGTAGGCATGCATAGACAAGTACATACATACATATATAGAAATATGTGCAATGTATTTTTCTAGAACGAGTTTAGTGGTTTTATAGCCTCTTCATATTCATTAGTGGTCACTTCGAGTCGGTCATTTCATTTACTACCTCATCTCATATTCGAATTTCCTCAATTTATATGCACGCATACTGCCAACGGAATTCAGTTACTGTTAGAATAGTAAATTGGCTTACCCAAGGGGGATTGACTACAGCTGGAGCCATGCTTTAATATTGCCGTTGTGTTAAGCCATAAAAATCCAAGTTTCCCGTCCACATAATAGTGAGGACATTGTTGTTAATTTTTTGTTTTCAATAAGCTGCTTTGTTCAGTTAGCTCTTAAGCATTATGTTATGAGAAAAATAGAGTCAAGATTGATTCAATCATCCCGTGAGAATTTTTATTATGCCCAATGCATGACAGGATGTCTTTTAAATATTCTTTTAAGTTCTTGAAGCAGTAGGAGCCCTTATTACACTAGTCTTGTTTAAATTTATGGAAGTCAATACAAAAACGAGAAGAAACGTCAACTTCGGTTGCACCAAAACTATAAAACCCTTCACCAATAAAAAGGCTTGCCTTACACGAACTTGATTTTGATCGTTCAGTTTGTATGGAAGCTATAAGCTATAGTGATCCGATCTCAAGAAGATCGTGAAGATATCTGCTCAAATAAACAAGAAAAAACGCTAAATTTGGATATTCATCCTGAAAATTTTCTTCAGTTATTGTAGCGGTCTCTTAAAAATAATCTGTACCAAATTTCATAAAGATATTTCATCAAATACGAAAGATTTCCATTCAAGGACTTGATTTCAATCGTTCAGTTTGTATGGCAGCAAAGTTTTCTTGATAGTTTCATATCGGCGATTCCGACAAATGAGGAAATTGTGATGTGGAGGAAAGGAGGTGTCCAACATTTCAGATCGATATCTCAAAAACTGAGGGACTAGTTCGCATATATATAGACAGGCAGACGGGCATGACTACATAAATTGTGTCAGCTTATCATGCTGATTGTTTAGATATATATTTTATAGGGTTTCGGACGTTTCTTTTAGGAGCTCAGGATATCAAAAATGTGTTACGCTGGATAGTCCGTTGGGATAAAGTGTAAAGCAGAACGGAATAAAACAGAAAAATCAAAAACTTTAATGGCGTACCGCTACTAATTTGGTTGATGAAGTTTCTTTTTTGTAATATACGACAACTTGCAGAAAAAGAAATAAACCCAAATAATACCAAATACAACCCATGAGGAAAAATGCATTTTCTAATGCACACCACAAACCGTAAGCATTGACATAGTGAGCTATTAATCGGCAAGGTGAATGCAAGACGAATAAACAGGGAATTATTGAAAGGATGGCCGTTTCAAATTTAAATTTTCATATTTTACAGTAGATGGATTAGCCATGTTATAAGGCGTATTTGGATTATTCTTATGGAATGGAATATTTAGATCTGCTGGGTCGGACCAGTTTCCATAATAACTCCGCAGAGAGCAAAGAAATAGGCGATAGCCTTTATAAATCTTTTTTTAGGCAATTCACATATAGTGTTTTTTAACCTTTGCGATACTTGAACAGTTATTTTGATATTCGGTGCGGAGATGAAATCGAGAAATCGGAAATCATCACATTCGGTCCTGTGGTAATAAATTGTGTTATTGGCGTCGATTTCCTTTATACAACTTAAAAAATGTTGTCCTATTCGGTCGGTTATTGGAAATCCCCGTTGAAAATTGTATGTGTCATCAGGACTCATGTGGTATTTTACCAAAAACGTTTTATGATCTAAATATAACCCAATAGTTTTTAGAAACCATTCCTTTTTTATTGGCGGGCATTGAAAGAATGATTTTGGGATGCAAATGTCTCCGAATGTAGTAAAATTATATTTGTCTAAATATATGGCAGGGTATATTAAATTTGCCACGAGTTGTAGTTCGGAAAGAACTGTAGGGACATTCTATAAAATATATGTATATACATATTATCAGCATGACGAGTTGAGTTGATTTAACCAAATCCGTGTGTCTGTATAAACGCGAACTACGAGGTGTGTTCAAAAAGTATCGCGAATCGTAACTGACAGTTTTCTTCGATTGCAGGGGCGTGGTGCATCATGAGTTCTTGCCATAGGGAAGAACGGTCAATAAGGAATATTACCTGCAAGTTATGCGGATTTGTGGAAGAACAAAAATTGGCTTTTGCACCACGATAACGCCCCTGCTCACACACATCGTTGCTTGTGCGCGACTTTTTGACCAAAAACAACACACTAATGATGCCGCAGCCACCGTATTCCCCAGATCTGGCCCCCTGTGACTTTTTCTTGTTCCCTAAATTGAAGAGGCCCATGAAAGGACGACGTTACGCTTCTCTTGACGAGATAAAGACGACATCGAAGAAGGAGCTGAAAAAGATAAAAAAAAATAATTTTTTGAAGTGCTTCGAAGATTGGAAAAACCGTTGGCACAAGTGTATAATATCTCATGGAAATTACTTTGAAGGGGACAAAATAGATATTCATGAATAAATAAATAATTTTTAAAAAAACACAAAATTCGCGATACTTTTTGAACACACCTCGTAGTCCCTTTGTTTTTTATATATCGATCTGAAATTTTGAAAACATAATTATCTCAGAAAACTATAGCTTATAGCTACTATACAAACTGGCCGATCAAAATCAAGTTCTTGGATGAAATCTTTTGTGAAGAGTATTATTGCTGCGGTGTAACCGAAGTAAATATTTTTTCTTGTGTATGTATGTATCTATGTATATAAGATCGACAAAAAATAAACTTCCTGAAACTAGAAAAAAAGAATCGAATTAGAGCTTACTATCAGATAAATCAGCGGCATTGCTTTATAAAGCAATTTATGAATCACACATATGTATGTACATATGTACATACGTCGACGTAGAACTTCTATCATCCGCCCTTACCATATACATATGTATGTAGTTCATTCAAAGATTTCTTTCATTACAGTTCGCTACGTCAAAGTAAGCCTTCTCTAAAAAACAGTGTGCTAATATTGGCTCTACTTATACTTATATATTATGTAAATTTCGTGTAAGAATTAGTAGGAAGTCAAACCAAACAGAAAACTTTGCGCAATAGCTTAGCTTTCCCTTGTTTATTATTGGAGCCGCCGGCGGTTGCGCTGTCGAACATATTTTTCTACAACAAGCTAATGTATGTATGTACATACTTATATATGTACATATGTATGGCAAACACTCTTTGAATAATAAAGAAGCTATCGAAGCCGCACTTATAGCCAACTCGGGCAAGAGCCAAAACGCTTACGGCAACAACAATTGACAGCAACAATCAAAGCCGAAGCAACCAGCAGCCATCTACAGGCAGTAACGAACAACGACTTCCGCAAGCGATACGCAATTGCACATTATTATCGCTCGCCTGCCGTCTGCCCCCTTAATCCTTCTCTGCAAATAGATGTACATATGAATGTACATACATATGTATGTGTATTAGAATCGCTTTGGAACGATGTGACTATAAGTATTACTGAGTAGATAAACGCATTGACTTATGGAATTGCTAAATTCATAATAAGAAACTCCCAATGTGTGAGATTGATGTGTTCGTTTTTACGCTGAAATATTTGTTTATCTACATACATATATACATATAGGTACATATATGTATGTGTTGCTTATGTATATATGTATTTGGATTTGAATATGTCACTTCAGTATTTTGCATTTGCGCATGCGTTCACGTTCGAAAGTGTAGCGCTCATACATTTAAGCGCATGTCCATAGCGGGTGTCCACTTTTGATTTCTTTCTAATGTCCAAAAGTGGACAAGTGGATAATACTAACATACTATACATAACTAATACCACTTTTAGTTGTTGTTATATTTGTTTCGATAACATATCCGAAATAATTCGCGCTATGACTCAATATTTTCATTTCTTTTCCTCAATTCACCACTGGTTCAGTATTTATTGTTGGCTCGCTGTTGCTTTCCAGCCATACAAACATGTACATATGTATGTACATATGTATGTATGTATGTGTTTCGCAACTATTCTTTTCCGTCAAAGCGTTCACGCGGCTTTTGGCTGAACTGTGCTTTCGATTTCTTACACTTTCAAATTGCCTTTTATTGCGCATTTGCATTGTGTTCGGTGGTCAATGATAATTGTTGGCTTTGTTTTTAATGTTTATTGCGTTTTGTCTACACTTCCATCGGTTGAAAGTGAAACTAATTAAAGTGACAGCGTTCAAATATGCATTGCAAATGTATGTGTGTGTATGTATGGGTGTACTTTAATGCACTCGAATAACTGTGACTCTATGGCACTTGAGTTTCGCGGTTGAGCGCACCGCTAATTTGACAGCTGTTTGACCGATCGCCACAAATTTTTAGTGGTCTTGTTGACCTCTTTCTTGCAAGGGAAGCTACATACATACGTGAAGATCGAAGGACGCCAATAAGAAGACAATACAGGTGCTCTGACCTTATGGCATTGACGTTTGTTTTACTTTTTCTCAAAATTTGATTCTATCAATTCATAACCCCATCACTGACCAAATGGTCATCTATCATTATAAATACATATGTACATATATACAATACCTATTAATAACTATTGATTGTCCATGATAACGGCAATATACTTATGTACATATGTACATACATCAGGGCCATATACGAGTATACATACATACATACATACATACGAAAGTTTAGTGACTCACGCTCCGCCAATTCTGTCAGTGCTGATAAGAGACGCTTCAATAAATTTTGAGTGTTAATGACCCATGGAAATGGAAATGGAACCCCTCGCATTTGATTAACGGCCAATGACACTTTTGTATGCCAGCAAAGTTCAATAAATCGCGGAAACTTACGTACATACATACATATGTATTTGCATGGAAATGTTCATATCTTTGTTTTATTTAATTTATGGTTTCTACAGTTCTTTTGTTGTATTTTAAATTTGCACTAAGGCTTTTAGTCCGACGCCACTAATTTCGGTGGAAGGAGTTTTAAGCGAATAATTGATGATCCTTCAAAATATGTATTTATTATTAGTAAATGGTATAGATAGTTAGGTTAGATCTTCGCTGGATTTCTTACTTATGTTATAAATCTATTTTAAGCTTTGTGCAGTTAAATATTATACATATATATAGTACAATAATTCAAGAACCCTCTCTACAGAGTGTCTCGCAAGATGAATCACATTTATCTTTATAGTTTAATAATAGTTTTTCTCTTAATTTTTGACAGCATATTGCCCAGATAATCCATATCAAATCTGGTTTTGTACTTCTGGTATTTGCTTAGAAGGGAGTGTAACCCACGGACCCATATATAACTTAGGTATTAAATAAATAAACTCCTACTTATTATATACTTATGTATGTAATAACAACTATACGAACAAGTAAGGAAGGGCTAAGTTCGGGTGTCACCGAACATTTTATACTCTCGCATGACAAAGTGATAATCGAGATTTCATTATCCGTCATTTACATATTTTTTTATTTTGCTGTAAAATTAATTAGATTAGATCAATTTGTGTACTTTGAGTATTGAATTGTATTTTCATTTATTTTAACTGTATTGAGGACTATGTAAAACAACAAAAACAATCGTTTTTCGAAGTTAATGCACATTTTATTTCCTACATGAATAAGATTATACAGGTTTGACTTAGAAGTAATAAGTATTATATATTTTAATAATTAAATATTATATTTTTAAATTCCAAAGATATGCTTTTAAAAATAGCAAAACGTATCCTACGAGAGTATAAAAATGATGCCCTCTGAATTATATGAAAATATCTGAGAGATTTACTGATATTTTCGGTGAAAAATTAGGTTAGGTTAGGTTAGGCACTGAGTTCTTCGTGTTCGATATTAGTGACCTTGAAAGGTTATAGTCTGATCACGACAGTTTTTTCACGAGGGATACCTCAGCTCAAATACCGTATTTGTGTAAAGTTTTATTCCGCTATCATCATTGGTTCCTAATGTATGTATATATTATACAGAGAACGCATCAGATGGAATTCAAAATAGGTTATATTGGAAGAAGGCGTGGTTGTGAACCGATTTCACCCATATTTTGTACATGTCATCAGGGTGTTAAGAAAATAGTATATACCGAATTTCATTGAAATCGGCAGAGTAGTTCCTGAGATATGGTTTTTGTCCATAAGTGGGCGACGCCACGCCCATTTTCAATAAAAAAAAAAAAGCCTGGGTGCAGCTTCCTTCTGCCATTTCTTCTGTAAAATTTAGTGTTTCTGACATTTTTTGTTAGTCGGTTAACGCACTTTTAATAATTTTCAACATAACCTTTGTATGGGCGTGGTTATTATCCGATTTCTTCCATTTTTAAACTGTATATGGAAATGCCTGAAAGAAACGATTCTATAGAGTTTGGTTGACATAGCTATAGTAGTTTCCGAGATATGTACAAAAAACTTAGTAGGTGGCGGGGCCACGCCCACTTTTCCAAAAAAATTACGTCCAAATATGCCCCTCCCTAATGCGATCCTTTGTGCCAAATTTCATATTAATATCTTCATTTATGGCTTAATTATGACACTTTATAGGTTTTCGGTTTTCGCCATTTTGTGGGCGTGGCAGTGAGCCGATTTTGTCCATCTTCAAACTTAACCTTCTTATGGAGCCAAGAAATACGTATACCAAGTTTCATCATGATATCTCAATTTTTACTCAAGTTACAGCTTGCACGGACGGACGGACAGACAGACATCCGGATTTCAACTCTACTCGTACCCTGATCACTTTGGTATATATAACGAACCCAAAACACTTTGAAATTGCACAACATTAGTCACGGTATTGTAATCTCATAGCAATTGTTGAAATATCTTTGATAAAAACACATTAATTTGTCGAGCAGCTTTTAGGAAAGTCCTCAGAGTAATACAACTGCGTTATAGTCTAGAAATTCTAAAAAGTTTTTTCCGCGATGCAATTGCAACAAAAATAAAAAAAATAACTTGGACCATTAATTTATAATGAAGGTTCCACTAGCATCCATTTTTGAATGCAAAAAGCTCATTTTTGGTTTTGTTAATAACATGTTTTGATGGAGCTACGCCGATGACTAAAGTCAAATAAATGTACGCTCATACCTTCATACACATATACTTATATACATATGTAAGTATGTATGTATGTGAATGTTTATATTCCGCATCGCAGATTCCTTATCGTTAGCTTTCGTTATACCAATGATAAGAAAGTACTTTTTCCCTTGAATTTTGTAAGTAAATACTGTTGTTTATAAAGTTTATATGAAATTTGATAATGAAATTTGTTTTCAAACAAATGATAAGAGCAAACGACAAATATTTAAATTATTTTAAGTCCTTAGTTAGAATTATGTATAATAGTATTTTTGTAGGTGAATATGATATCAACAAAATGTTTGTTGTTTAATTTTTAATTATTCTAATGCTATATACATACATACATACTTATGTAGTTATTTAAAAACAAAGGCCTTCGGCGACAAAACAGCTGCTCTCTGTCTGCTGCTAAAAACGTCGCAAGACGTAATAAGATTAATTCAATGGCGATTATGAAAAATAAACATAACTCTAAACAAGTAAGGAAAGGCTAAAATCGAGTACAACCGAACATTTTATACTCTTGAAATTTGCAAGAATCAAATCCAGGGAAATACCCTAAGGTGTAAAACGTCAACCAGAGAATCGAAATCCAGGCAATTTTATTTATACATACATACATATGTATACTATATATATTTCATACACTCACCGACTTATTCGACATAAGGGTTTTTAGAAAAGCGAAAATCATTATATGTGGTTTATAGAAGTTGAGGTAGTATCGATTTTATCTATTAATCTGTATTTTGCCACATACGAAAAAATGTTCCCTGGCTTTCTATAAGGTACCTCACATACAAACGCCAATCATATGTTCGAAAATCCCGATATTAGTTTTATGGGGACTAAAAGGCACAGAGAAACACTATTATGAGCAAAACACGTTCCTTCCTTTTCATTGAGATAACTAACGTATTGGTCGATATATGCGGCATAAAATCAGCCGTAAGTTCGAAAATCTTTATATTACGTATATGGGGGCTCAGAGAAGTATTGATCGGATTCAATCCAATTTTTGGTACACAGAGATACATTGACCAATATCTTCGGTCAAAAGTCAACTATATACTGGGTTCCACATATTCGATACCTAGTGTCCTGAAAAGTTTTGGTTGGATTTGGAAAATTCTTGGTCTTAGCGGGGCATACTCTGAAGGCATTACTCGTGCAAAGTTTTATGCCGTATATTAATTGCTTCTTGATTTATATACTGGAAAGGAAGGAATCAGATGGAAGTTAAAATTATGCTATATGGGAAGTAAACGTGGTTGTTGACCGATTTCACCCATTTTCGCACTGCGCCATAGGAATATGATAAGAATACCACAGACCAAATTTAGTCGTGAGCGAGTTTCTTGAGTTCTTGTAGCTTTAGTGGTTTAGGAGATATGTGCATTATACCAAATACGGGGCGAGACCAATCCCACTTTTCAAAATTTTTAGTCCTAAGGTGCCTCGTGCCACGCGATCCCTCGTGCCAAATTACAATTCTATACCTTACTTTAGGTTATGACATATATACCAAGTCTCATCAAGATATCTTAATGTTTACTCAAGTTATCGCTACTATATACATATATGTATATATATAACCCTATATATGTAAAAATATCAATTAATTTTAGGAGATACTTACAACCTTTTGGTAAACAAAACTATTTTACTCTGTAGCAACATGTTGCAAAAGTATAAATATGAAAACAATGCACTTGTCCCTGACCCTGAGTCACCTTGTTTACTCACTGAGCAAATCGGAATACAAGGTCGGAATTTCGAAAGTAAATATTCGTAACTAGGCTAATGTGTCCCGTTATTGCCTTTTTGTCTTAATTATGTATTATACTGCCACTTAGAAATTTTTCTTTAAATATTTTTGGCTACACTCTTTTACATGAGGTTTGTTCGATATGAGCTAAGTATATAGTGAGGTCCGGACACAGATAAAAGCCAACGGTTGTTCATTTTTCAAAGTATTTCGCAAGCGCTGCGTCTTAAGGTGCCCGCAGAGTGGGCGTTCAAACCGAGCCGAGCGTAAATTGCGTTAAGGGGTTAGGGGTAGTCAGAGACACGAAAAAACTAGAGTTTTCAGTATT